>NCQV01030382.1:109-10372 GCA_002740545.1 Lophocereus schottii
TTGTCTAGCCAAGGACTTCCCCTTGACATTGCCCTGTGTGACCTAGTCACAACTAAGGGCTGTCCCGTGTGACCTCATCACGACTCAAGGGACTGTCCCACATGACCCTGCTATGACTCAAGGGACAACACCAATCGCATTGGCAAGTTAGGCACATGAGTGGCTAAGGGCCTATCCAACCCCATACTTGTGAAGACCCAGTCGACAAGCCAAGTGGCATGCCAAGCCACGATCGAGTAGCGAGGGGTCTTACAGCTATCTTGTGCTAAACTTAATAATGTGTTATGATTAGTTGGCTAGTCTTTGCCATGCCTAAAACTATACAAAAGATAAAACTTGACCCTAACATAATGTTAGTGTTGTGCTCTAAAATTATATGCTATACATGTTGCATTTTTGCCGTCCTATCGGTGATCTCTAATCATAGGGTTTCTTTTTGTGTTTTTTTGTTGAGGGTTCGATGAGCACTCATTTTCTTCTTGATCTAAGCTTAAAAATTTGTTTTTCTCTGACTTCCTGCTTGATCACCTGAAGTAAAGGGTGAATTTACGCTCAAATATTTATACATCACCTTTATTATTAATATGCATGTGATTTTGGTTGCATAAAAATCTACTAGTAGTAGTGACTATGGCTATTGATATAGCCACAGCTGCTGCATGCAATTTCATCAGCTAGCTACAACTCTGTTAACATGCTCTATGTGTACTGGGTAAAAGGTTATTTTATAAATCCCTAGTTCCTTGATATCTTATGTATTCCCCATAAAAGCTTTTCAATCACTCATTAAGAAAATTAGTTCCTGACAAGAACAAAAATAGGCCAGTCAATCAAATCATGATTTACATGATTAATAAGCAATTAAATCTTCTGTGCTTTAGATGATTATGGAAGCTCTCATTATATATTGGACTGTAAGAGCCTATGGGTACATGAGTTTGATTGCATGTGAAATTGTTTAATTTTGCTTGTTCATAAATAAGCAGCTTGTGGTGAAAAGATTGTTCTGGTTGTGACAAACTCTTTAACCATGTCGTGAAAATGCATCTGTAAAGCTATAGTGATTCTTAATCTAAATGGTTACATCCCAGCCTAAGAAATTGACATGCTATGTTTATTTTGAATTTTTTTACCTATTATGTCACAACTTTAGTTACCTATAGCCACACTATGTAGCCGAACAACAACTCCACAAGACGCACTCGTATATATAAAACAAGCACTGCATTGATGTACAACTGTTGGACAATCATGTGTACGACACAACTATACAATGCCTTGGACAGTAGGTACTATGTTGTATACCAAATCTATACATGAAATGCCCCTAATCAACCATACTCTTCACATATATTTTGTTTAGTTGTTAATACTTGTATGAAATTTTGATCTTTGTTGTAGATATCCTCATGAGAATGGATTCTCAAGATCCCAAGATTAATGTAACATGGAAACAATCGCACCCAAAAGATGTTCCTCTTAGATTTAATCTCAAACAATCAATAAGACTATGAGATTTGTGCCTAAGATAACCCTAATGATGAATTAATGACTTTCCATCAAATTTCTCTCCTAAAGGCTCTTAGTGACCAAACAAGAATTTTAAAGGGAATACGCTGATCACCACTCTTAATTTAGGACACACAGATGTAGAGATTTTTAAAGCTAAGATGACCTTTTGTCTTTCATTTCATAATTCAACTCAGGCTAAGCATACATAGAGGTAATTGAGTCTATAAATATCCAAAATTAAAGGAATAAGTTGTTACATTAGTGAGGCAAGTGAACCAATAGGGGGCTCACAAAATATCCTAGAAAAATAAATTAAAATATTAAGATAATTACAACCAAGATGAGCTGTATTTTTATACGATTCATCCTCCATCTTCTAGGAAGCTTCTAGAAGGTTCTACTCAACCAAAAGATATCTTCCTTGGTGTGTGTAGAATCACCCCATGCTAAGTAATCTCAAATATTACAGCTGTATCCATTTTAATTAAGGCTAAATTCTAGATTGCTTCAAAATCGGCATTTTGTGCACTTTCCACATATTTGAGTCATTTCTCCCAAATCTGAAATCTCGTGCTAAATTTTAGCACATGGGACTAAAATAAACATCCTAGGGAATTAGTAAAACTTGGGATTGCATTAATTAGGCTTCGTTAGGTTAAATATTTAGTAAGTTTACCGAGAAAAACCTGCACAGTAAGAGTTGAGGTTTTTACGTTTTTATCACTTTACCAAATTTAAATATAGCCTAACTCGATTATTTTATTGCATCATCCTAAATTTGACTCCTCAAGCTTCCCAACAAAGCAGTTCACCCCCATTGGGCATCGTTGGTATGGATAAGGGTGTAGTTAGGAGTTGACTTGGGGCTTGGTATGCATCATATCTAGTACTCATAGTGGATTGGACAATGCAAACATGACAACTAATTTGAAGTTTGGAAGACAAAGGATCACAAAGATGTTATTTTCCTCGATTGTATAGGACGAATTCTCTCTTTCTCAACCCTTTCCCCTAAGATTTGGACACTTTGTGGAGTTATTTTAGATCTTTAACTGGGTAAGAATGACGAACAAATATAATTGTTAATATTCCACTCGGTATTTTATCAATGAACTTCATATATATGAATAAATACATCAATGAAATTTTGTTTGTTTTACTATGATTCTGTCTCCTATACTTTCATGTATTAAGATACGTTCGGTGATCACTAATCAAATTTATAAAGATGAAATATTACTTTCATTATACCTTATATTGATAAATTTAATTTATTATATAATAGTTACAGTAATTTATACATATATTTTGTGGAAAATGTAAATTGCCACAAATAAACTTTTGCCAGCAAAATAGGGCTTGTAGCAAATTAAATTTGCCACAAATACTATTCTTTGTAGCAAAAATGCTTTTGTGGAAATGTCAAACGTTGTACAAAGTATGAGATATTATAACAATCTAACATTGTTGCAATTTCAAATGTGTAACGAAAGCTATGCATTTTGTGGCAATTATAAATTCACTATAAAAAGCTTTTGTAACAAGTTATATATGGCAACCCTATGACAATTTTTCAAAATGGTACCAAAGGCTATTTCAGTAAAAATTAGGCATATTGTGACAAAATCTGCTACTATAAGACGCCAATGTTCCTATAAACATCTAATATTGAAGTATTGCTCCACTGGATTAGGCTTAAGTACTAGACATGTGTTATATGTAGGGGCTAAATGGAAGGTTATACAACAAATTGAAATGGTCAAAAAGCTCAAATGGGCTAGCAAAGGGTAGAATATTCAACGCAGGGTAGCAATTTGGCTTATATGGCTTGCAAAATGAAGAATGTCTCTATCATATATATTACCATAATGCACTTGCCATATGCAATTTTGTAGAGAATTCTATCAAATTCTAGAGATGTAATCATAGAAGAGACACACATGGAAGAAAATATGGGACCAAGATGATCAATGAGTGTTTAAGGTAGAAAGCCTCACAAGTTATCTACAAAAGTCAAGACATCTTACTATGAAATGTCAAGGGTTAGGTTCGGGGCATAACATGTTACACTTTTGACTATATTTTATCATGTACACCATACTTACATACAATCTAATGACCAAGGTACAAGAGGGCATTGTCAATTAAAATATCACATATTCCTCAAAAAAAAAACAAAAAAAAATTTATAATTTTTTTCTTTTTTATATTATCCTTTGAACTTTTCAAAACTTTTTTTCCTTTTTTTAAGCAAGACTTCCCCACCTCTGCACCTAAATCACAAATGGCCTCATTGAAAATGAAAGGAAACATAAAAACTAAAAGAAAATAAATATACAAAAAGAAAAGAAGACTCAAAAGAAAGAAAAAGACAAGACTTTAAAAAAAGAAAAGCATGTGTACCAAACAACATGTAAAATTAAAAAACACCAAATATGTACAAAAAGAAAATAAAATAAAAGAAGGAAAGAGAAAACATGAAAAGAACGTTAAATCAAATCGCATCAGGTGCTGGATACACCGAACAAACTCAGTAGCATATCACCCCTCATAAACTGGCTTGTAGAGTATCAAACACTCTACATCCTCTATGCTTGGTAACTCCAAAAACCAATTGAATCTATGGTCATTCACCTTGAGCGTAGCACCACTCTCAGGTTCCTGACTTTCAACTACACTATAGGAAAAACACGTGAGAAACAACATACAGACCTATCAGTGGGACCTTAATTTCCCTAGAAAAAAGATGGATTATAGAGTTATATAAGAGCTTTTTAGTGCCTCGATAAGCTCCTTCCTAAGAGTGCATCTATCATGAAACAACTTGGCCCCCGCTTTGTAAGACCTAACACTCTCACGTGCCTAAGCTCTTATATCTTCTAGCCCAGTCAATTACGGTCCCCTCTCCTCACCAACCTTAGCCAAATCATAATTGAGCATCTTAATGACCCTTTAGGCTCTATGCTCAATTTCAATAGGGAGATGACAAGGCTTATCATAGACAACTCTATAAGGTGACACACCTAAAAGAGTCTTATAAGTTGTCCTCTAAGCCCATAAAGTATATGCAGGCTTGTCGACCCAATCCTTTCGGTTCCTACTCACAGTCCTTTTAGAATATACTTAATCTACCTATTGTACACTTCTACCTGCCCAATGGTCTAAGGATCAATATGGGGTAGCAAGTGTATGGACTATAGAGTGTCTCCTCCATAGATTATCAAAGAACACATTAGTAAAGTGGTACCTTGATTGCTAATTATTGTTCGAGCCATGCTAAATCTAATGAAAATTCTCCGTAAGGAATTTCACTATCACTTTAGCATCATTGATCCCAGTTAGGGTAGCCTCTAACCATTTATGAATATAGTCCATAATCAACAAAATATACTTATTCCCAAAGAAGATACAAATGGTCTTATGAAGTCTACACCCATTACATCAACAGTCTCCACCACAACGAGGGATTGAGTGGAGTTATGTCTTTCTTACTAATTCTATCCAAATGTTGGCCCTTTAAGGAGATTCTTACGATCCTCAAAAGCATCCGTAAGTAGAGTAGGCCAATATAAACCACACTAAAGAACTTTAGATACTGCCTTTCTACCACTAGAATGTCCCCCACATGCTTGGCTATAATAGAAAAAAAGGACATTCATAAGCTCACAGTCTAGAATACACCTTCTGATGACTTAGTTAGAACAACACTTCACCACATAAGGGTCATCCCAAACAAAGAATTTCACAAAGTAAAAAAACTGATCTCTATCATTCTTAGGCCAACCCTCAAGAATCCTACCAGCCACCAAATAGTTCACAATATCAGCATACTAATTGTCAAGGTGGACTGCTAACAATAGTTCATCAAAAAAAGCTTTTAGAAATGTGATACTCAAACTTTGTCATAAATAATCCTTGATAAGTGGTCAGTAACTAGGTTCCTCTATTATTCAGAACCTTCTATACAATTTATACTCCCTTAAGGTCTGTAAGATAATCCTCAAATGCTCTTCATGCTCTTCCTGGGTCTGTGAATAAACAAATATATTATCAATAAAGACCACAACAAACTTATCAAGATACGGTTTCAAAACTCAGTTCGTAAGACTCATGAAAGCTACTGGGCATTTCTATGTCAAAAAAGCATTACAACAATTTCATAGTTCCCACATCTAGTCCAAAAAGCGATTTTTGGTATGTCTTTAGGTTAATTTGAAGATGATGGTATCCAAAATGAAGGTCAACTTTGGAGAAAATTGTGGCTCCTTGGAGTTGGTAAAATAGGTCATCTATATGGAGCTAAGGATACTTGTTCTTAATGATGATTTTGTTTAAATTTCAATAATCTATACATAAATGCATACTAGCATCCTTCTTTTTTACAAACAACATTTGGCATCCCTATGGTCAGACACTTGGTCTAATAAACCTTTCTCCAATAATTCTTATAATTGAACCTTCAACTCCCTTAACTTTGCAGGGGCCATGTAGTAAGGTGACTTAGATATGGGGTTGGCTTTAGCTATTAGGTGAATTTCAATGTTGATTTGTCGTTGAGGTGGATGGCTAGGTAGATCATCAGGAAAGCCATCGGGAAATTCAGATACAATAGGGATGCTTTGAATATCAGGCTCAAATTTTTAGATTTATCTCAACACTGCATAAGTACCCTATACAACCCTTCCTATGTAAACTTTGAGCTTTCTTGATAGAAATAACCCTAAAATCACGCTTGTAATGTTCTCCTTTAAAATACACCTCATTCATATGACGACTCCTTAAAGAAATCATTTGATTTCCATAATCGATCTTGGCTCATTGTACTAATAACCAATCCATCCCCAAGATAAGATTGAAGTCAGAGAGGTCAAATTGAATAAGATCGGCTAAATATCTCACCATCTGTGAATAAAGGGTAATTTTTATACATAAATGGACATGTGACAATCTCTCCAGTTTGCGGGCCAATGGATAAGTTTGTGCGTACTTTATGAGAGAATAATTCTAATCAAGAAACTAAAGATGTAGAAATACAAGAATGGGTTGCTCCAAAGTCAAATAAAGCATATAAGGGTTGATTATTTAAGAAGAGGGTACAGTGATCACCACACCGAAGTTTGATGCTTCCCTTTTAGTCATGACAAGAACTTTCCCAACATTGCTAACTTTTCTCTGAGAATAGGATGGCTTGTTTGTAGTTGACATTAACCTTTTAGATCATTCCTTCTTACGCCTCTTTGGAGAATCCCTAGCCGTATGGTCGGGACTAGCACAGTGATAGCAAAAGTTGGTACCCACTCTACAATCCTTAGTAGCACGATTTGGGTGATTGCACTCTTATAAGGTCCCTTGGCTTTTGTAGAATCCTTCTTACTTAATTACTGTTGTTGATTGAAGTTTTGGCTAGAATCAGACCTCTTGCTTGAAGCATCATTGAAATTTTAGCCTTCAAATGCCACTTTCTTTTAAATTCTGCATAATCATCAGATGTTTTGGTAGCTTTGGTTGGATTGTTGAGTCTCTCTATGTCAGGTACCCGATCATATAGTTCTTGATAGGTGGTTATGTGATGTCCACCTAATTACCAACGAATTCTAGGGTCTAACCCCCTCTCAAATTGGTTCTTTTTCATTTTATCAGTTGCAATATAATCAGCAACAAATCTTGACAATTCTTCAAAATTGACAGTATATTCCGTCACATACATCTTTTCTTTTCAAAGGTTAAGGAATTCATACTTTTGATAATTTAATGATGTTGGGTAGAACTTTTCATGAAAAAAGGTCTTAGAAGAGTCCTAATTAAACCCAAATTCATTCTGTTTTCTCTTATGGTACCCCACTAGGCATCAACCTTACGACTTAAGTAATAGCTAGTGATAATAAATTGTCTGCTGCTGGAACTTCCACGACATCGAACACTTTTTTCATGTTTCTGATCCAATCTTAAGTCCGCCTAGGCCAGCCTTACCATCATAGTAACTACGTTTTGTTGTTTCTAACCTATCTACAATTCTTCCGTAATCTGGTTTAGGCTAACTGTTGATATATAGTTGTTGTTGGTTTGTGAAGCTCTTTTAATTAATTCATCAAGTAATTTTACCATAACCTCATTGAGAAGAGCTCAAGCTCTCGAGATTGAAGTGACTTGTTGGGAGCTTACGTTATGGTAGTTGCTTCCAGATTGTTTTGACATCCTGATTCACTTAGGATTTAATTTAACACATGCTTTATTTTTTTAAAAAAAAAATTAACAAGAAGAAGAGTGTACTGACACAAATAGAATTTTCATCCCCTTAATAAGTTCCAATGCAATGCAAGTCACAGCATTATTAACTAATGAAGCCACCTTATCTCCTTAATATACCTTAAGATCCCTGCTACTTTTATAATTGTCTCGTATGCTAGATTGGGCATGATCTGAGGACCCTATTCAACCCCAAGGCCCTTTAGCCTCTCTTGCTATCTCAGGGCAACAAGCGAATAGATCTAATATATGCCTAATTGATCTAAGGTGTCCCTGAAGTGGAGTTCCCTTGCCACAATTTCAAATAGTCCTCTTTTAGCAAAATGTTCACTAAATATAGTGGCATTTGCCCCTCACCCATAGACTACTATCTTTTCATATTTCCTCTTGAAGTAAGCCCAAGGTTCAAAGTCAAGAAGACAATCTTGTAGATATGATCTTTGATATTTGGTGGCCCCTCGAGTAAACTCTCCATATATCCACCTTCAAACCCTTTTTAAATGGACCTTCATGGTTGTGCTAGGTATCCATTGTAATCGACTGGGGTCTATCTGATGGAATCTTTGGACTTTGCCATCTAATCCAAGAAACAAAACACATAAACAATATTTAACAATAAATGCTAATATAATCATATTCCAGATAACGACTTCACTCATTACCTAAGTTTACAAATTTTATTATTATTATTATTCTTTTAAACTATGACTCTGATATCAACTGTAATGCCCCCAAAAGTTAGAAATTTTAAAAGTTAGAAACTCTATATATGATCTCTCTTTGAACCTTAATCCCTTTCAGAAAGACCTAAAAAAGGAAAACATAAAATAGTAAGCCAAACGGGCCTAGTAGAACATGACGTTATATACTAAAAATAATTTAAGGCTCCATTAAATTCATTTTATTTAGCAAACCAAGTAAAATGTTGATCCTTTTATTATCTTATGGTGGCACACAACATTATTGGACTAGCATCCCATTAATAAAACATCTAACAATAAGAGGCTAAATCTTTATTACGATAATTGAGCCTATTTGTGCATATTTGGGCTGATCATGAAGCCGAAACTTCGTTGATCAATGTACAATAGAGCAATAAGAGGGTCCACTGTTGATGTGACAAAACAATAAAAAGGAGTACTTCATGTTACACTTAATTAGTCACATCAATTCAGTAAAACGTCATGAGTATAAGGGCATAACCATCATGAATGATAATAAGTTTTAAATTTGATGATAATTTGAACTATATTGGGGTCAAGTTTCAATGTCCAAGGTTCTTGACTAAGTATGAATGAATAGTTTATTGATCGGTTTTCAACCAAATGACCACAAGTTTACTAGAAATCATGTGAACACTAATTTAGATAAGGAGATTCAAATTTTCTTCAGAGAAAGGAAAGTTACTTGAGAGGTGGTTTGACGTGGAAAAGAGGGCTAGGGGGTATTCATAAAGGACTTGGATACTACCATAGCTCCCCCTTCATATGGCACAAAGTTTTAGGAATGATTAGGTGAATGTATTTTGAATGTCAATATTTCCCAATGTGTGACATTGTAATCAACTAATTACATAGTCAAAGTAATTAAAGGATGGTATTCTCCATAGTTCGAGTTCTATGCATTCCGACCACTTTAGCTGGCTCAACTTTGGGTACTATAAGCCCAACATCTCAATAAGATTTAAGACAGTCTTATAAGTCCACATGGTAATGATAATTAATAGTAATGACAATAATGATAATGTTGATGATATTTTTTTGGGTTATTACAGCCTGACTTGACCTTAGTGCTAGTGTCAATCTCTTACTTTTCATAGTATATGAAAGATTAAGGTTAGGGGAGCTTAAACCTACAAAAATGGTTCTTCAATTCACTGACTATTCCACTAGGCTTCTTAAAGGGATGGTTGAGCATGTCTTAATCTGGGTGAGGGAATTCATATTTTTGATTGACTTCATTATGTTAGAGACTAAGATGGTTGTAAGTCCCAAAAATGAAATAACAGTGATCCTTTGGTCGATCATTCCTTGCCACATCAAAAGCACCCATTAATTTTAGGGATGGAGAAATAAAGTTGACTTTTAGAAAAATGACAATGGATTGAATGTGTGTGTTACATCTTCAAAAGCAACCTATAGGATTTCATGTTGTGGAGCACTCCACTCTTAATCAGATGGGAGACTTTTCTTTGAAAGAAGTAGAATTTGATCATGAGGAAGAAATGATGTCTTCTGTGTATGAGTCATTTTGCATAGAACATATGCCTAAATATAACACATTTGCATTTAATGATCAATGTGATGACTTTGTGATGCATCCATTCTTGCAGCCATTTCTTCTCTCCCATCTCCATCTCATGAGTGATTATCTTGTGCGCCCTATCTACATCTCTTTAATTGAAGCCCCTTCTTGATACTCTTAAATGTGCATTATTGGGTCAGGATGAGTCTTTCCTCGTGATAATTGCTAATGATTTAAATCTGGCCAAGTGCTCGCCTTACT
>NCQV01030382.1:10385-26563 GCA_002740545.1 Lophocereus schottii
GAGGCTTTAGGGTGGACCCTTGGAGACATTAAAGGCATTAGTCCTACCATCATACAACGTATGATTCATCTTGAGGGCAATGCTAAGCATTACTGTGACAACCAAAGAAGGTCGAACCCTCCCTTATAAGAAGTGGTGAGCAAGGAAATTCTTAAGTGGTTGGAGCAGGACATCATTTACCCCATCTTAGCTGTGGGAAAGTCTTGTCAAAGTTGTTCCTAAAAAGATTGGTATTACCATGATTAAGATCAAGAAGGATGAACATATTCCCACAAGAACCCAATCGGGGTAGAGGGTATGCATTGATTATAGGAAGTTAAAAACTCTGCCACAAGAAATGATCACTTCCCATTACCCTTCCTAGATCAAATGCTAGAGAGGTTAGCTAGGCGAGCTTTTGTTACAAAAAAAAAAAAGTGGCTTTTGTCAACAGAGATTTAGTGACAAATTATACTTTCGAGTGGTAAAACTAAGTTCTTTGTAACAGACTAGACTTAAGTAATTGACTTTTTAATACCTTGACAAAGGCGTCATTGATTTTTTTGTGTCTCACTTTTTTGGCTTAACATTTGAGTATACTGAGGTATGGTGTTTTAATTTTTGCTACCTTTCAAATGACTACTTTAATTTTTTAATACCTCCTGCACTATTTTTTTTTCTCATTTTTGACCCAAATCTTTTGGAAATTCTGGAAAGACCCCAAAATTGGGTACAAGATGTAAATAAGCTATTTTTAGGGCTTTTTCAAGAAATATGCTTGTTTTAAATGATTAAGCTTCCTTTAATGACTTTATTGGTACTAGTTATCCACTAATTATATCATAAATATTATATTTTCTATGGTTATAGGCCCACTATGCTTAGCAATATAATAAAGCTTAATTAGAGAGCTTTGACCATTACCTGAACATAGTGGGCATCAGTTGTTCCTCTAGCTTCCGGTTCATAGAGATTACCAATCTCAACTACACCTTCATTAGATCAGGCACTGCACATATCTGTTTTGTTTTCTACCTCAGACAGTAGTTACTAATAAAGTCTTTTACATTTTTAAGGATATTTGAACTTGAATCAAGAAATTTTAATATTTAAGATATAAGATTCGATTAAATAATGTTCCCTACTGGGAAACTTCTTTTATTGAAAGTTTAAAAGTGGAAATATTAAAATAGAAAGATGGAAGAAGAACTTAAACTGCTAAGATCATCAAAGATGTTTGGTCGTAAAGAAATTGAGATTCCCAACTTCTCTTGCGTTCAAGAATTCTTAAATGATCATGTCCCTTCTCAGCACTCAACCTCTTCTTTTATAGAGGAGATAGACTATATAGGATGCCCTAATGGCTACAGTAAATAAACTTATATTTTTCACCTAATTACAGCTGCACTCACATGGCTGTAATAGACTACATTGTTTTACTGACTTGATACTTGACAAAATAGTACAATAATGGTGTAACAATGTTTCAAAGCCTTTATTGCTGACAAATTAGTCATCCATATTGCAATTCTGCATTCTTTCATCTTCAATAACGTCTTCCAGTCTATCATTATCTAGATAATCATCAAAATCATCATCAAGTTAAAGATGCTCTAGTCCCCATCTTTCAAATAATTCATGAAGACATTTCTTTTCTTTTTTTGACAAGAATTTTCCAGCTCTAACATCAAAGAGACAATAAAAGACATCTTCTGAAGCAGCTTTTTCCACCTTCATATATTTGCTAAGATCATTATGATAGATGAAATTAGTGTTCTCACAATGCATTAGTGTGTTTCATTATTCAATTAATGCTCATATTTGATGATAAATATTCTAAAAATCGATGGATTTGGCTAAAGCAGGATCACTAACTACTTCTTATCATTTTGGAAACCATTCTTGTAGTTAATCATTAGCATCATCTAAATCAACTAATTTAACAAGATAATGGGCTGCTTTGGATTTTTCATTTTCATACCCAATTACTGCGCAATGTACCTTAGCAAACAGGCTTCTCATGTATGGAATTTTTGGACCATTATAAAATGCGAGAATCCAATGGATCCTTTCAAATATGCATCGTTGAAACTTAGTCTTAAGAAGATTAGGTACTTTGGATTTGGGATTTCCATGAGGTAAGCTACCATTCCATATTCTGAACCTTTCATGATGTGGTCATCTGGAGAGATTGAATTAGCTGGGAATTAGCACCACCAACTCCAAATCTATCAGGAAAGAAGATCATAGTATCCATGACTAGCAAATATCATAAGAACAATTATGATAATAGTCAATGCAAGGTGCATATCAGTCGTGAAACCATTTTTCTTGAACATAAGAACTTATTTTTCCTTGAATAATATAAGGACACCTTAGCTAATTCATTAGTAACTATAAAAGGCTGAAACTCTATGCTATTAGACATCCAGAAGACAACAAACCCAAGCATGATCTACTTTTTATATGGAATTCCACAATATCTATAAGGATTCCAATAGAAAGAGAAACCCATTCCAGTAGTAATTGCATATCATTTTGAATTTTCTCATTTTCTGGCAGGAGTTTTACTCTAATGATCACCATTGACAAGCTCACGAGTTAAACTATCTGTCCGAGAATTATTCGATCCCTATACATGTTCAATAGAGAAAGAAAACTAGCTAAGCCATAATTACTGATGTAGAAGTCTCTCTTGTGCTTGCATGTTTGACAAATTCTTTTTCACAAAACTGACTATACCTTTACAATTAATTCAAATAAGAAAAGGTTTTGGGGCTACGAAGTTTAAGAACTTTTCAATTCTCCTTATAACTACAAGGATTTCTTTTCCATTATGAGATGATGGCTTTCTGCTCTATTAAAACTTCTACTGTAATATTTGCAGAGTTTTTCTCCTTCTTTGATTTTGGGTACCATAATACAATGCTCATTGCTGGCATTTGTCTCAAGAATTGAATCCTTTCTTTCATTAGGTAAATTAAGAATAAGAAGATTTTTACCAATCTTTTTGAAGTTTTAAACAATATTTGAATTACTAGGGCTCCATATCCAACTTACTTCTTTCTTGAGTTTTTGCTATAATGGTTTTCTCAATTTAGCTTGATCTTTAATGAAATCTAAAGCATAGGAAAGACATCTAAGAAAACTTTTTAGTTGCTTTCCATATTCAATCTTTTTAGGGAAGTTTTCTTTTTTTTTTAAGGACATGCTTTTGTAAAATGATTTCTATGGCTTTTATCTCTAGACCTAAAAACTCAATTTCTTGTTCAGCATAAATGCACTTGTTCTTGCCAATAATAATACCATGATCAATGCATCTTTGGGTGATAGTTAGGATATCATCTTTATATTGTTTTATAGTCTTCAAAATGACAAGGATATCATCGATGTAAACTAGACAATAGTGATCAAAATCTTTAAAGATGTTATCCATTCTTCTTTGAAATATTTAAGCTATATTTTTAAGACCAAATGACATTACTATCTACTCATAATGTCTTAAGGGGCACTAAAAGCAGTTAAAGCAATGCTTTCTTCATCCATTTTTATCTGAATATCCGCTTTTGCAATCATGTTTAAGAACCAAGAGGCTCCTAAAATTTTATTGGAAAGGACTATTTTGTTAGGAATATAATCACCATCAAAGATAGTATTATCGTTAAGCTTTTTATAATTGATTACCATTCTTACTTTTTCTCTTTTTTCTTTAGTATGATTTCTCACCATGAAAGCGGAGCTAGTATGAGGACTCTTACTTTTTCTAATTAACCCTTTATCCAATAGTTCCTTGATTTGCTTGTCAAATTCTTGTGTATGTTGGTGTGTATACGGCATTTATTTGACTCGGATAATAGTGTTGGGATTTAACAAAGTAATATTTGCAATTGGCTTATCCTTATCCCAAACTTTTAGAGGATTTTCAGAATATAGGTCATTGCATAATTGCTTTTGTTGCTTAAAAATAATCTATTCTTTAATAGATAATTCAAGTAGTGAGATTGTTGGTGCTATTTCATGTTGTACAGGTATTACCTTCTCACCACACTTACTGTGGGTCAACTCAATCTTCTGATGAATGTAAACCTTACTTAATTTTTTGATAGAAACTTAATTAAAAATATTATTTAGCTTATGGTTTTGTGTGCATGGAGCATATAGCCTCTAAAAATTATTTCTAACAATCATATAATGAGAGGGTTAATAGGTAGCCCATGACATTGGTGTAATGCATTATACTTCTCTTATCTCTATGGATAACCCTTCTATGGCTTTGTTATAGCTCATTATGCTATTGTCAACTATTCTTATTTGTGAAGAATTCTTGGCTTTTTTTCACATAAATTCTGAAAATAAAATCTTTTCCCAAAACAGACAGAATAACCACTATCTATTTAGACACACAATTCATATCTACTATATCCCTCTAAACATACATTTATTACGATATAGATGCTATTAGAATTTGTATTGGTAACTTCATAGCTTATCTCCATAGTCATATTTTTTTACTGATTAATCTTCATAGATTGGTTCACTAGCAATTCTTGTTTTGTACCCAATGACCTTTCTATTTGAACTCATACTCTGGTCTACACTGTGTCTTATGGTTTCAAAACTCATTCTACTCATTTTACTAGTCATACTAATTGTATCATCTTCTTTAAGCTCTTCCTTAACTGATTAACACCCTTTTCCCCATTCTGATCTTGCACTTATGCTTCTTAATAATTGGGGTTTAATGGTAGTTTTACCATATTCATCAATTTTGGTACATTTTTCTTGTTGATTTTGTGGGATTGGCAAGGTTAGATATCCAAGACGTATCCATTTTTTAGATTTTATCCTTTGGAATTTTTGCATAGGAGTAGGACTTTCAAATTTTTCTACCTCTATCACTGTTACCTTAGTCATTGGATCTATAGTATTATCTAATTTGTAGATTATTTTCCAAAATATCTTTAGTGGGTATCCTCCTCTTTTCATATCTATCCCAACTGTTGTTATCTTAACGGATTGGAAGTCTTTGGCAAATTCATCGTCTAGGCTTATGTAATATCCAGTCAATTGTTGAATCCTATGTATCTATTACATAAATTGGTCTTAATCCATATAATAATTTGACTATTAAATTTGATATGCTTGATATCACAAAGCAAAACATAAAGATCAATATCTGTGCCATAGCACTGTAAATGAGCAATTTGCACTTGGACACTTCCAACATAGATATACCTACACTTTCTATCTGTGTTATACTTAAGGATATTTTCTCAATTGATGAAATTAATTTCTCCCACATCACACTCACAGTCTTTATCCCTAAATCTCCTTCTATTGTTTCATATACACTTACTCTTTAATTGAAATATGAATTTTTTATAGATCATGTCTTTCTAAATCATAGGAAGGACCCAATCTCCTATAGCATCTTCATTTTCATTATGTATAATAAATTCTTCTACTTGAGAATCACCAAGACTAATTGAGCTTTTTATATCATATCACTAGTCACTTGATAATCACTTTCGTCATATTCATCTTCTAGTATAGTCTGAACAACTCCCTTGTTTTTCAAAGCCAGATCTAGTGCTTCTTCCTTGGTAAGGTCAAAATAATCTATATTACCTAAAGTTTCAATAAGCTTGTCATTCTTCCTGTTTTTGCATTTGTTTGCATAATGACCTACTTCTCTGCATGTCCAATACCTACAGGTGTTTTTGCCAGCAGGACACTAAGCGGCTTTTGTCAAAATGTTTATTTTTTAGGGTTTGGTTTGTTATAATACTGTCTTTGATATTTCTCTCCTATTTGCTTATTAAAGCTCTTTTTCTTATAAAATTTCTTTTTTCTTCTCATCTTAGGTTCCTTTTTCCATTGGTGAGGATAATCCCAACAAGCTGAAAATTGTTTCTTCATGTTCTTTTGTTTTTGGAGATTGAGACATTGATAATTTGCCTATTTTCTTAGACAAGAGATTCTTCTACCAAGGCTATCAATGACATCTACATTCTCAAGCCATGCAATATATTTTTAATTGATTATAGAATTGATCGAATATGGTAATTTGTCATAAAACATACTAAGATTGGTTTCATTATACCCAATTTTGTGATAACATTGACTAAATTCAGCAATATAATTCTCTAGATATCTCATATCTTATAATTCTGTGTTATTAATCTTTCTTTGCTATTCTCTAGCTTTTTCTTTGGAGTTAAGTTTAGCTTCGATAAATTTAGTTTTGATTTCCTTACATTACTTTTTGAACATAGCAGCTTCTGTTTCCATCATTCTTAATACATTTTTTATTTCATCTAATAAATCATACCAGTTGGCTACAGTGTCAGAAAAACTATGTTCGATATAGTTTAGAAAATTTCTAGTAATCCATGTAGTATTTGTGTTTAGGACACTATTCATGCTTCTTTTCCAATTCTCAAATATTTCTTCTCTATTACGAGCTCCATCAATGTTTAAGATATATCTTGTTTGACTAATTGGAGTAAGATCAATTTCTTCAAAGATCGTGGTTTTGCTTGGGATAAACCCAAAAGAAAAGTTAGTTGTACGCCCCATTGGAATGTACCTAGGCCTCACAAAATGAGTATTTCTTCTATAAGGTTCACCAAATTCTTTTGGTTTAGGAACAACATTATTAACTAGATTAGACTTAATTTCATCTATGCTAAGTTCTTATCCAATCTCATTGATTTCATCGTCAAATACCATTTTAGATTTCATCGTTAAATACCATTTTACCATAGCTTTTATCCAGTTTCCTTCTAATTTCTTCTAAAGGTACAACATTAAGATCCTCTAGTTTAATTAGGTTTATTTGCTGATATATTTCTTCTTCTAACTTGAAATTATTTGTCTCTTCATTATCTTCAGATAATACATCTTGTTTATCAACTATTACACTCATGATTTTATTTAATTCTTTCGAGTTTTGTTCTTTATCAAACATATTATGTAATTCTTTAAGATTATACTAGTTATAATCCATCATCTTCTTCTTTGTCTACCTTTTAATATGATTTTTTAGTTGATTGTTCACCTACTTCTTTTTGGATTTTATATCATGCAAAGAAATAGATTTTTATTTTTTGGGCTTTAGAAAGTATATTTATGCTGAAATGGAGTACCAATACTTAAGGTAGATTTTTCACTATGTCTAATCTCGTTAGCTAAAGAAAGATGGATTATAGACAATTGCTTCTTAATCTCCTTCACTTTAGACTTAGTTTTTGCTAATTCAACATTCAATTCTAAAATTATATCAGTGATACAGTTTAATTGAGGTGCTATTGAAGTGGTTCCTTCTTGTAAGTGAACCATATGTGAATAATTATGATAGGGCAAGTAGGTGATGATTTAAGCATTAAACACAGTAATTAGCTTAACTAATCATTAATTAGCTAAATTATCCTAATTTTTTTGGTCATGTGGCTCTGACGCCAGTTAAAAGAGGACCTCAAATAGTACTTATAAGAGAAATTACGCATGTACAAAATTAAAATTTTCAAAAGTAAGTTTTTAAGGATTGGGATTAAAAATTCAAATTTCAAAAGCTTAGGGAGCCAAGAGACTATGGAGGTTACCTAAAAATTCGATCACTAAACTTTGACGTACTAAAATATCTGGTCCAAAAACTAAGGCCTTGAATTATTAATGTCGCATACGTTAGGATATCTGAGTACTAACTTCCCTTATTTATTGATATTAAAGTTTTGCATTTTGGGAGGAAGGAGGGGTCATAAAGTTTCTAACAAATACAAAATTATTTGTTGGTATTAGTACCATATTACCAACAATCAAGTTTTCTGTTGGTATTGTGATCACATTAATACCACATTTAGGTTTGAATATCGCATCTAGCTTCTTGCTTCCTTCTTTGATTCTTTTTCGCTTCCCTGATCTCTCAGCTTGTTATACCCATTGAAGATATATGAATCACCATTGTTCGATTCTAAATTTATGCAGGTAACGCTACTCTTCATTGCTAGTTGTTCTAATTCCCTTTAGAAATTCTAATTTCTTCTCTCTTTCAATCAACTATAAGATTCTAATTCTCAATTAATTATGTACTTGCAGTCCCTTTCCAGTACTGTTGGCTAAACAAACGAGGACTTGGTGCAAATTGAGTTTAAACGCAACAATGACGAAAATTAGGGTTGAATTTGCAATTCCCTTAAGGTATTTTGTTTTCGAAATTCCCTTGAATTAGGGTTGAATTTTCCATTCTTATAATGATGAACTACTCTAAAGTGCCTTGTAGTTAGAATTTTCTCAATTGTTGCTTTGTGGTTTGAATTTGTTGGGTTCATAAATTATTAAAAGCTAGACGTGTCTTGTGGTTCTGTCTCTATTGTCATCTTAAGGATGTTGAGCAATAGTTAATTGTGGTTCTCTTACAATAATGAACTAATTTGTGGTTTTGGTCATTGGTCGCCTGCTAGCTATGAAAAATTTACAATTTGGTCTCCTTTATCATGCTCGGATTATCATTTGTTCTCTGTTGTGCAGTGGTTATCATTTATGATATGCTTTGTTGTAGTATTAATCAGTCAACGCAAAAGCTATGATGCTCCAAGAATTTCACCTTCACAGATAGCCAAGTTGTAAGCTAATTCCTTTGTTGACATACTATTTTCCTCAACCTTTAAATTTTCTACTTTGACAAGAGCAGCATTCCTAGCTGTCTGTCGTCTGGCAATCTTTCGGCTTACCTTACTCCACTTTCTTCCTTTCCTTCTCATTGTAACAATAAGACCAAGTTTATATGTGTCTTCCTCAGTATTTCGATGCTTTTCCAGGGCACTGAATTCCCTCCGAGCTGAGAATCCGTCTTTGACCCAGATTTTAACAAGGGCTTATGGGAAGGCTTCAAGATAAGATCCTTGTTCGCATCCTTGCTTCCCCAATATGCGTTCTCCACCAAAACAACATTTTCAGAAGGTAATCAGTGATTTGTTAGTAGCATAATGAAAGGGAATGGGAGTAAACTCGTTAGAAATCTTCCCCAACCCTATTCAGTGAAAATTTAATGTGTGTTTTTTTCTCCCGGTTTTCTTTTTATGCCCCCCTTGTGCTGCACCTTGATATTGTATATTNNNNTGTTTCTACTGAAACTTAATGACTAATATTAAAGAAAACTATTTCAGAAAAAGAAAAAATGTAAAAAACTTATTACCTGAACACAGTGATATGTTGAATGCTCGGCACTAGCATCCTGCTGCTTGCTCTTGTCTTTTTTTTCCCCTGTCTTGTCCACACTTTAGTCTTTATGATTGAGTTTGTGCCTCTTATGTTCCCTTAATTATCCTTCTAATCAACTCCACACCCTAGCTTCTTCCCACTGTTATGCATTCAAACATTGAGGCATAGATATTTTGTTGATGTTCTTGCATTCCAATTCAAAACGGCATACACATTTGCTGGAATAGTCTAAAAGTATCATAGAGTATCTGAGGTCTAAATGTTGAGATTAGATAGTTTATTTAGTTACTTTATTGTTGAGGTTGTAATAACAAGCAACATTTGGCATGGAATTGAGACCTTATTGAACTTTAAAAATAAAGACGTATTACAATTTATTCTAACGAGATATATTCTTATGGTTCTTGGATGTTGATTTTGGTTTTTTTTTCCCATATACAACATCTGTGGACATGTCTTAATTAGGATTTTATATTTAAAAAGGAGTTCTTTTATTTATTACATTACAATTTTGTAGTGTTCTGCCCCTCCCTTAGCCAACCTACTTAGGTTTTCTATTTGGGTTTACCAATTTGTGAGTCTAGTTTCAAGTACATATTTGGTGTACTGGGGGGGCTTGAGTCTCTTATTTGTTATGATCATTTTCATTAATTTTTGCTCCCCCCACCTTAATTCATCCCTCTCTCCCTATCCTTTGTCCATAACAGTAAATTGACCAAGAGAGCTAGAGGTAAATCCATCCCTTTTTCTGTGTCTTTATCAATGTTTGTTCGATTTAGTGAGTAATAAACTTGTAGATACATGTGATTAATCTATGAAGGTAGATTGCTATGGTTCTTGATAAGCTTTTGCTTGTGCTATTCTTTACAGTTGATGTATTTTTCAATAAACTTTTTTGCTCATGTATGATGTGTTGTTGCATAACCAACGCAGCTTGGATTATAAACTTCATTGAACTTTTTTTTAAAAAAATAATATGTGTTTTTAGTGCCTTAATATAGATTGGGCTTCCCTTAGTATGGGTTGAGGTGTTGCTTTGTTTGGTGGGAGAGTACCCAACTTATTTTGCTTTATTTCTTAGGCCATTGTCAGTGAGAGCAGATTTTCTCCAAAGGTTTGGACTTTTGATAATGAACATGATGTTACTTTGATGAACTAAGGTAGAAAAAAATAGGGATTTCTTGGGCCTAATGATTATGACGATAAAGTGTGATGGTTGTATCTGGTCATCTAACTAGAAGTGTTGTCTTCATCCTGGTTCAAATGTTGATTGTGTGAGGAGTGTGAAGCTTCTTTTTCTTTGATTTTTAGATGATTGAATGCAGGACTTGGGTTATTCCATATCTATTTTTTTCCTTAATATGTTCTTGTAGATTTTTTTCTGACTCTAGTTTCTTACTTTTCACAATTATGAGCCTAATGATAACAAACTACATAACAGTTCTCCTCACTATCACATAGGACATAACTTTAAGATCTTCTTCTTACTGCTTTTGGCTAAAGCTAATCGACATATTCTAAAAATAGTGATATCGATATATTTTAACAATTATTCAACACCCTAGGAGAGGCTTAATTCTCAAGGGTCAACTTTGCAATATTAGGGAACAAAACCAAAAATGACAGGAGAGGATAAATGTAAACAAGTGAAGCTTGGAAAAGGAAACATAATTGTTTACCAATAAAAATTAAATAAAAAAGAAACCCTCCTAGGAAAAGAAACCCTCTTTACTAATGAAAAAGACACCTCCAAATTCCCGGGAGAACTCGCTATTTCCTATTTTGCTCCTATAAATAATGGTTATGAATATGGACAACAACTTGGAGAACTTTCAATTCTATTATGTAGGATTTTGACGATATGTTCCCGAAAGGCTTAACTATAGTTGTGAAGTTAATGTTCTTTGCATGTTGTTGACCTTGTCAATGTCGTTTGGGGTTTTGGTCTCTTATTGGTCTCTTTCGTTTACTAGTAATTCTATTTGTGATACGCAAGTAGATTGAAAAGTTACTTTTCTTTCACTTGGTCTTTTATTTTCGAGTTAATAATCTTTTTACTAAGTCAAAATTCATGATGTTTATGAAACTTATAGTTGTTGATTGATAGGTTCTACTACCTTTAGTCCATTTGCCTCCTTTGTAGTAGGTGATTCTCCTAGTCCTTCACGTAATCATCGTTGATGATTCAATTATGTCTTTTAAATGACTAGTTGCATTTATGGGGAATGGTAATTATATTTCTTGTGGAACTCAAGTGAATTTCCTGATGTTGTTTTCTTTTAAGTTCCTTCTTTAGGCTTGTTAGTTCCTTATGTGATAACTATCTACTGTAATGTTATTCTTATTTATTACGATACCTAGAGCAACTTTATGATAATTATTTTATCTTACAGATGTGCAGTGAGTTTGTCTAATTATGCGTTTGTGATTGAATATAATCTGGCTTGATTAACTTTTAATTGTTAGAATTTTTATGTGATTTATTACTGAATATGAGTTTAGTGGACTTGTTTCATTGTACTATGATTTTATCGATTAAATTAATTGATATTTACAGACTTTGAGCTAATTATGTGATCATGTCATTGATAATATAATGCATTTGGATATCATAAAATGTAGCATTAGGAGTGCTGTATAGAAAAACAAGCTTTGGGTGAAGAACAACATATAATGAGAAGTAAGAACCTACTATTTGCGTATTGCAGTGTGTTGTTTGTCCGCGAAACTTAGTTTGCTTTTGCTCAATGTTTGTTATAGTTGAGATGAACTGCATACATAAGCTCATACCATAGAAACTGAGTTTGGATTACTTAAGGCAGTAAACTTTGTCCCTCGTGTATTATAGTCGAAATGATCAATTCAGCTTCTTGATCAATTCAAAGTGATTAGAGGAATCTTTAAGTAATCCTCAGTAATAAAATGCAGATATAAGCTTATACCATGGATGGTTTGAATAGAGTTTAGCTAAAAGGATTTTCACGAAGACTGGTGAGTTTGTCTCAGAAATACAATTTTTTTGAAAGTGAATTTTTAATTTCTTGTTGTTTGGTGATGTTGATATTGAATGAAAATTATTATCCCCTACAACAAAGTATAATTTGGTTTGAAAAACAAGTTGCTTTATATAGTTTCAATCGAAACTATATGAATATGGGGTTCAGAATGCATAATTACAATGTAAACCATATATCGTGTTCTTAACAAATATTACTAGACTAGAATGTGATGGGCATCATCCTTTAGAGCCTTCTGAACCTCATCCCTTAAGCTCAAAGGAGCCAGCAAGCACCAAGGAGATAAGTGAAGTTCATCCCTTGGTCAAAAACACCCTAAACTAGCCAAATAGTAGCCAACTGAGTTCATCCAAAAAATAGTCCAATTTTGTCTGTCTTTTGGGGCTAGCAGCTGAAGGGATAATTGACTGCTTTGATCACTCTCCTTACTTTTAAGTAGTCAGTTTTCCAATAAAACAAGTTTCAAGGATTTTGGATGTCATTTGGTTAGTCAATCAGTAAGATCATTCTGGTAGTGCATAATAGGCGGCAATCCAGCGCAGTCCGGCATGGAGGGAAATTAAGTTGACCAAACAAGGTCCAACCTTTTTCGAACCTTAGGGCATGAAAGAAGATAGAACAATTTATCAAGTAACATGCCCAAAGTTCCTTCAAAGCACCCCCTTGTGCTGGCTTTATCTAGCTAAAATACAAGGAAATACCCTTTTACCTGGTTTCAGGCTAGCCGTGGACAAGAGTCTTGTTTCTTGGGTTCCCACTTGTACTACTTACTGATTTTGAATTACATTGATGTAATAGACTGCCTTGTAAGCTTGAAACCTCATTTAGTTGAATCATTAGTCCTAATGAGGTGGCCAAAGTTAGATTCAATTGGTTAGTGTACGTAGGGTAATAGCTAACTTTTGAAGGTTTGAATGGATGGAATAGCTCCTTTAAAGCCAGCCTCAGACCCCTTTGCAAATCAAAATTTGGATGAATGAAAATTGAGTTTAAATAACTCTCTTTCTCAAATTCTAGTGTTATATCTTAAGCTTGGCAACTCAAGTGGCTCTCTAGGTCTCTTTATCTCAATTAGGGGGTGATTAGTTTCTGTAACCTAATTGATCATCATAGATTGCCTGAGTGTGTTCAAGGGTGGTTCTTCAAATTATCCCTTGCTAAACTCACTTGTTTTTCTCATTCGGCTTAACTTACTTATATTTTGCCCGGCATCAACATTCTGTCTAGGGTCTGTTTTCATTATTTCCTTGGTTGTTTGAGTGCTTGTCAGGCAAGAATTCATCAAGTAGTATTAGACCTTAGCTACCCTTTGTTGGCAGTAGCTTTCAAAGCCAAAACACAACCTTAGCCAAACACACAACCAGTCCGCAAAGCACCTTCTCTCAAGCATATCTTCTAGCCTCACATCGAAGCAAGTGGTTGAACAAGCCCTCAAAGAAAAAGCTGAGCTTGAGGCAAGAGTTAAGTATTTACAATCTCAACTAGGCCAACTTATACAAGAGAAAAGAATGAACTTGAGGAATTCCAGAAGCTCTAGCAAGCAAGAAGACTCGGATGACTCTAAGGGTAATAGCCCGGTTGGAGATTCAAGTGATGATGAGTGTGAAAGAGATCAAGAAAGCACCATTGGCTTGGAGAAAGAAGCTATGATGATTTCGAGGTGGACATTCTGAAATTTGAAGGCGAATTAGATCCGGACCTCTTCGTAGATTGGCTTCAAACCGTTGCAAGAGTCTTTGAGTTTAAAGATATTCCAGAAGAAAAAAAGGTAAAGCTTATTACTTTAAAGCTTAGAAGGTATACGTCTATTTGGTGGCCTAATGTATTTTTTAAGAGACCAAGGAAGGGGAAAGGGAAAATCAAGACTTGGGAGAAAATGAAAGCCAAACTCAAATATAAATTCCCTCCCTCCAATTATCTCAAGAGAACTTCCTTAAACTCCACCATCTTAAACAAGGTGCTAAGAGTGTAGAGGAGTACATGGGAGACTTTGAACAACTTCTTTTAAAATGTGATTTGAAGGAGGATGAATTACAAACCTTCATAAGGTATCTAAGCGGGTTAGATGAGGAAATTGGAAATTGCTCACATTATGGAGTTACACCCGTATACTTCCTTAGATGAGCTTAGCACTTTAGCTCACAAAGTGGAGTTACAAAAGAAACTCAAGGACAAGGGTGCAGTCACCAAGCCAAACCCACGGCCTTTTAGCTTCTAAACCCTCATACTACCTTAAAAAAACCCCTCAAACACAACCACAAGATCTCCACAAACCACTGCCCCTCAAAACTCCCTCTGAACTGCCACCAAAGCCTGCGGACAAGAAGAGGTGTTTTAGGTGTCAAGGCCTCGATCACTTTGCCTCTAAGTTCCCAAACAAAAGGGTGGTGTCTTTNNNNGAATATCAAGCTTTCTTTGAGGAGTTAGATGAGGAAGGAGAGGAGGAGGAGGAGGAAGAGAAAGAGCTTTTCTTGTATGAAGCTCTATAGGAGGTTGAGGAAGGACCGGATGATGGGGAATGCTTACAATTAGGAGAGCACTAAGTGGTCTAGCTTCTCAAAATAACTTGGAACAAAGGGAAAACATCTTCCACACCTGGTGCACTGCGAATGGGAAGGTGTGTTCTCTCATCATTGATAGGGAAAGTGGTGCTAACGTCACCGCTAAGACCATAGTTGAGAAACTCGAGCTTGGGATCTCACCTGATCCAAGCCCATACACTATTCAATGGCTCAATTAAGGTAAAGCCTTGCAATTCTCTTCTCAGTGTTTACTTACTTTATCCATGGGGAAGAATTATAAGGATGAGATATAGTGTGACATTGTGCCTATGGATGCTTGTCAAGTTCTTTTGGGACATCCTTGGCTCTTTGATAAAAGAGTTATGCATAATGGTCACCTAAACACATACACTTTTTCCAAAGACCACAAGAAAATCACCCTTACGCCTCTCAAGCCTACCTCCCAAAGCAAACCCTAAGACACTCCAAGAATGGATGTCTTCCTTACTACCCTACTCCACTCTTAACTCCATAAATTTGAAGCATATAAAGAATGGATTCTACTTGGACAAGAACTGATCGCAGCCAAGGAGTTTTCCCATCATTTGCTTATCCCTCTCTTAAAGGCCTTTGAACATGTGTTTTTAAGTGAAGTACCTCATGGCCTACCTCCCAAACGATCCACCCAACACAAAATCGATCCTGTTCCTGGTTCTACGCTCCTAAAGTAAGCCGGACTACCAAATGAACCCTTAAGAAACTCAAGTACAATGAGAAGTTGATGAACTTCTAGCTAAGGGCTTGATCCAAGAAATCCTTAGCCCTTGTGTCGTTCCGACTTACTTGTGCCCAAAAAGGATAAATGCATGAGGATGGGTGTGGATAGGAGGGCAATCAACAAGATTACCATCAAATAACGCTATTCCATCCCAATATTAGAGGACCTTCTTGATGAGTTACATGGAGCCACTATCTTTTCTAAGATGGATCTTAGAAGTGGCTACTATCAAATTCGGATCTATGAGGGAGATGAATGAAAAACGGATTTCAAAACCAAAGGACGCCTTTATGAGTGGCTTGTTATGCCCTTTGGTTTGACTAATGCGCCAAGCACTTTCATGAGTCTTATGAACCATGTTCTTAAGCACCTCATCGGCAAGTATATGGTGGTATACTTTGATGATATCGTAGTGTATAGTCGAGGTAAAGAAGAACATGCCAAGCACTACAGATAAGTCTTGAGCATTCTAGCTCGTGAGAAACTATACGCAAACTTAGAGAAATGCCACTTCTTCTCTTCATAAGTTATATTCTTGGGATATGTGGTCTCGACTCAAGGCATTCATGTTGATGAAGACAAGATCAAGGCCATCCACGAGTGGCCAACTCTAACCTCAATCCAACAAGTCCGAAGTTTCCATGGTCTAGCCTCTTTCTATAGGGGATTTGTCATGAATTT
>NCQV01030416.1:12860-22918 GCA_002740545.1 Lophocereus schottii
ATTGAATGAAATGTAAAAAGTTGTAAGGGTCATTATGCAACCAATATGAAAGAGATTTCCTTTAATGAAAACGAGCTTCAAAGAGGCTGAGAAAAGAGTTTTTATTTGCCTTAAGAGGGTTTTCAAGAAAACAAGAAAAGTCTTCTGTGCATGCTTTGTGCTTGTCTTATGAATGAAATGTGAATGAGATTTCGAGGAAGGCTAAGTGTCATATTTTCGTAAAAAAAAGAAAGATGCTTGTTCATATCATCTGAATGAAATCTAAGTAAGCGTACTAATGAGAATAAAACGTTATGTGCATATTCCAAGTATAACTTATGAATGAGATGCTAAGTAAGATACGATTATGAAAAAGAAAGCCTTATGAGCATATTTTATGCATACCCTATGGATGAGGATTGGTTGAGACTTGAAATGTGTATGTCTTATGCACATCATATGAATGAAATGTCGAGAAAAGTATGATTATGAAAAGAGATAACCTGATGTGCACATCATATGAATAGTATTTCATCAATAGTTTGAATGGAATGCTAAATAGTTATGTTTATAAAAATGAAAGGTCCTGTGCTTAGCCTCGTTGCTCGCTTATGTGAATTGAGTGCTTGGTTTTAAGAAGTTGGTTATTAAGGAACCTAGAAATATGTTCGAGTCGCTAAAATAAAGTTCATGTTTAGTGATCCTTCCATAAGAGTTTTATGAATGCCTAATATGATATTAAAGTATGAATACGTGATATGTGACCAATATGAGTATTATTGCCTACAACGGTTTTGGTCTTAAGGGGGTCGGGAGACACTCACTGAGCGTGTGATTGCTCTTCCCACTACTCTTTCCCATTTTTCCCCAGGTTTTCTTATGACAGGAAGAAGTTGAGTTAACTATGTCAAGATGGAGTCTATTCTCGCTTACAGGGTGTCATGTGTGCCTACTTACGCCTTTAATGAAGTCATGTAATGTATTCTTAGTTTCTAAATGCATGTAAACCAAGCATTCTAGTTCATGTATTGTATATGGTATAAAAGTCGCTCTGTACGGCCGTACGAGCCGACCATCTAATTAGTTAGATGTCTTCTTAGTCAAAGTTAGTTATAATTTGGGATGCAAACCCCAATACTCTGGTTTTGTGAACTGATGAGTTGTATCTTTCATTTCTTCTTTATTAATAAACTATTCTGTGTGGTGTACTCCGAGCGGGTGGCTCGTTAAGTTATGAACTCTAGCGTGTAGCCGTTGAGTTCCTTTTAAATGTTTTACGCTTCCGTTGATTTACAGGGGTTTATTGTAACTCATTTAGCCTAAAAACAGTCAGTGTTTAGGGGAAACTCTGTGCACTTCGCCCCATAATTTAAGTGAGAAGTTAAGAAAACGTAACGCTCTTGGCCTTAGGGGCTGCGGGTGTTATAATTGATGGTATCAAAGCATGGTCCTGTGACCATAGGCTACGACCTGAATCTTGCATTCATCTAGTCCAATAGGAACGCGTCCATAATCATATGATATATGCCTACTAGGTCCACAAATGTGCATTTAATGTGAATGTTGGCGCATTTAGCTAGCTAGGTGCGGCTCTAGTGAGCTCACTAATTGAATGAACGAACGAATTGTTAAGGGTGTAAGCCGAATAACTTGTATTCTCGTGAATCAGTTAAGTGTTAGTTCAATCGAAGGTTGTTTGGTTGTTTGCTTATACGCCTTGATGATTGAAATTGAATGATTGGAAAGCCTTAACTCTAAGCCCATTTTACCCCTAACGTATGATTTGCTCCTTGAGCCCCATAATAGAGTGAGCAAACGTACTCAAAGGTTGGTAGAGAGAGAGATAGAAGTAGTTAAACTATTTCCTTTCGAAAACCTAAGGACCTTGCAGGTTAAAGTCTTCTGATCAGTGAGTTAGAGTCGAGCCAAGTTTATCTTACAATGAAGGATTAACTTTTCGTTAGTGATGCTGAGGTAGTTTAGATTCACAAATATGCGCCCTTATGTTTATCAAATGTTGCTTGTAAATGTGCATGTGCTAAAATATGTACGTCGATAGAATCCTTCGTATTGAGCTAGGAAAGGACTGATTGGAAATAGTTGCTATGATTGGTAATCCTACTAAATGGTACCTTGTTGTTGTGAATTTTGAATTGCCTGAGTGAAATTAGGAGATATTTTTGTATGCATGCTTGAAAAACTAATTGCTAATGGCAGAACCTCATTAAACATTACGTAGTGTACCTATTGTTTCCTTTCTTTGCCATTATTGCCTAAACCATGCATTGCTTGTTCTTTTTTTTATTATTATATGGATTGTTATTTGTGAATGGGGTGACAATGTTTTGGCTCGAACGAACCCGGATATACCTAGAAAGCATAAGGGAGAAAGAACCTGGCAAACTTTGGAATTGTACGCAGTAAACAATCCCTATAAGGTGAGTGACATAAGCAGTAGGACCCCTATGATCACCTTTGAGACAGGTGCACCTCATAAGACCTTAACGGGTACCTATGAGGCCAACGATGTGTTTGTGATCAAATGCCAACAAAATGAGTTTCGGCAACTGCTTGCTTGAATTTGATTAAACATGTAACTGTATTAGTTAGAACAATTTGAGTTTGTGCAGTTAGTTATACGTCATGACTCTTGAATCGTTATGTATAGCCCATCAATACTGTTTTCTCGTGTTACAATTGGACTGGTTGAACTCGATGTATGTAATGCGTGATTAGATGACAATAGAGCTATTTTTACATGAATCACGTCTATAGAGATATATATCTCATGTGTAACAAAAGGAGCATGGTAGAACACTCAGGGTCATGTCATCATGCGCAGTTTTCAAGTATCTCGTGAATGATTGGCTTAGTAAATGCATGTCTTGGTATTTGCTTGACTTAAGTTAGCACGACATGTGGCTTGATTAGCTAATGATTTAAGTTTTATAAATGAGGGCATGACATGACCTCTGACACGTTATCTGCATTCCGTAAATTCTATGATTCCATATTATAGCTGAATAACTGTATACACATATATCTAGAGCATGATGAGATGACCTTAGAAGCCTGCACGCACATATTCTCGCAATGAATCAAACATTAAATCTATTAGATGAGCATAGCCCTTCATTTGTATGAATCTATGACTTAAGAGACAATTAGTTCCAAGTAGAGACCATGGGGAAAGTCTCCCCACCATCAAAACCATCAACTTACATTATGCCTTAGCATTTCCATCTTATCGACATAATACACTAGTTTATGTTGATTCGTGATTTTTGATCTTTAGCGCTCCGTTGTTAACCCCTGCGTGATGTCAATGTGAAATCAAGTGTTACTGCGAGTTCCTTCGTTGTCCCTGTGATGTAATTTGATGTCTCTGCTATCCTATTGTGACGTGGTAACTTTTCGTAAATGATTAACCTTAGATTGACCTAATATCTTCATGTTTTAGAATGAACCTGATGAAGTTAACCCCTTCATATGAGTTTAGCGTGCCCTGTCTAAGTTGCCATGAATGAAATGTTTAAAAGTTATTCGGAATTGATTTAAAACATAGAAATGTCAGTCACATATGCTTCCGTTTTGTAATTGCATACTGCATGCGTGTTAGACGTCATCATATTTCTTGGGAATTGTAGACTTGAGAATACTAAATTACTGATTCTATGCAATGCTATGTGATGTTATTATGCTCAAATGATGCTATGGTGCTATGTGACATTTTTATTATTCTAAATGTGTTATGGAAGTCCCCATGTTAGTCATTGTGAGCCCAAAAGTGACTTAAATTCATGTTTAAGAATGAGACTACTAAGTATATGAGCTTAAGATGTCATTTTCCTAGTTTCCATACCTTTAGATGCCCACCTATAGGTGCATATGCATAGAGTTGTTGCTTGCCATGCGAACTGAGTCTAGATTATCGAAAAATCTATATTTCATTTTCAAAACAAACTCAATATAGTTGTCTATACCAACTCATTTACCCCTCTTCGATGCGATTTGCCCTCGGCGCCTAGATAGAGTGAGTAGACGCTTTAAGAGGATTGGCGAGGAGGAGATTGGATACCATAAGCCATTTTCTTTCGATTTAAAAGAAGTAGTGTCCGTAATATGAAACTTTTGAAAGCGTACCGCGTAGATCCTAGTTTGCGTGCGTACATTCTAGGAATCACTGAACTTAGTTTTAGAATTTAGAGGATGAAATTCTTTTAAGGGGGGAAGAGTGTAAACCTGCCTTCTTCTTTTTTTAGCTAACCTGACTATCTTACTTTTTTTGCATTATAAAATTGTATTTTTATTAACTATACGAGTTAAATTATTACTGATACACTTATGTGAATGGTAATTTTGTCAAAAAGAATGATTATTGCTATTATTGATTTTAAAGTTAATTCGTGCTATTTGTGCCCTTAGATTCTATCTATAGTTTGATTTAGTTATTTGACTTATTTAGTCGTTTCCCGAATGCGAGTAGGTTGTTAACCTCAGAATTAGTTTTGAAGTTTATTAAAATCAGACCTTGATGTGTTCGGGAGCGAATAATCGATGAGCGATTGTATTAACGATTGGGTTTAGAATAAGGGGCATGAGATTAGACTAGCGATTTTAGTTGACTGAGCTTTTAAACCCAAAACAAAATCAAAAAAACAAAAAAAAGAAAAGGAGTGTAAGGGGGCACGCCCCTTCTCGTTTTGAGCAGAAACACGAAGAAGGGGGTCTTCTTCCGGCCACTCACGACCCTCCTCCCCAGTAACTACCACACGAAGAGAGAGAGTGGGAGAGGGCGAGAGGGGGCTGGAGAGTAGGCCGACGGCAGGCGTGACGGTGACTGGCGGATTCGCGGTGGCGACGACAGCAGGCTTGGGCTAAGGCTCACGTGCTATGAGGGTCTGGAGGTTGGGGTTTTGAAAATCCAAGCACCACGCCGCCGTGGCCCCTGAAACCAACCATCAGAGAGGGCGAAAGAGAGAGAGAGGGAGAGAGCGTCGGCGACCAGGCAGCAGTCGGGTGTGTCTCCAGCGATGAGGGATGTCCGAAAGGGGGCTAGGAACGGGTTGGTGAGACTAGTTCGAAGATGATGTTGGGCAGTGAATTAGGAGGCTTGAAATTCAGCTTCAGATGTCCCCAATCAGCCCAGGAATCGGATCCTCTAGCTTGGAATCCAAGTGGGTGTTTCTCGCCTCTTAAGTGTTAGTAGTTTCGAAATCGTGTCAACCTTTAAGTTGCCTTGTATGTTAGTTTAGTTAACTAATGCCTGAAAAGTAGCTTCGAAACAAATTATGCATGTTTAGAATCGATTTGGATATATTAAGTTAATACATGCCTGAAACTTTAGTTCGAAATGAATTATGCATGCTTAGAATCGATTCGAATGTATTCAGTTAACACAATCAACTTCGAAATTAATTATAAATGTCTAGAATCGATGCATGTATGTTTAGTTAATTCATAATCGTTTATTAACTTCGAAATGAATTATGAATGTTTGGAATCGATGTATGTGTTTTTCGTTAATTCATAACCGTTTATTAACTTCAAAATGAATTATGAATGCTTTGAATCGATATATGTACACTTAGTTAATTCATGTTCGTTTAATAGCTTTGAAATGAATTATGAGTGCTTTGAATCGACACATGTACACCTAGTGAATTCATGCTCGATTAATACCTTCGAAAAGAAATGAGTACGCTTGGAATCGATACTTGTGTGATTAGTTGGTTTATACCTAATTAGTAGCTTTGACATAATAAATGAACGCCTTGAATCGTATTATGCTTAAGTGGCTTAACTATGCTTGAATATAACTTCGATGAAATAAATGAACGCGTTGATTCATATGAGGCTTAGTTGGTTTAATTAGGCATGAATAGTACCTTCGTTATAATAAATGAAACCCTTGAATCGAAGTTGCTTAACTAGTTGTTTTATGCCTGAATAGTAATTTGAAATGACATATGAATGCCTCGATTTAATGCTTGTTTAATTAGCCACTTAATGCTTGAATAGAAGGTTCAAATGACATATGAACACCTCGAATGCGATAAGATTCATGTTTGAATTAGTTAAGTTGGGTCGTTAAGCTTTAATTCAAGTTAAGGCATTATAGTTATAATTGTAAATGTGGACATATATATTTATGTATGTTTGTGGTAATACACTGCTAAATGGAGTTGCTTGCCTAGGCAAGTACCTAAACCCTACCTCCTTATATGCTAGCATGGTAATATGTTATGATTAATGAACTGCAAAACCGAGATGGTAGTTGGATGGTTTGAGGAAGAACTATGAGTGGTTCAAGGTTCTTGCGGTACGGTGCTTGTGAAGAGGGAGTCTGGGTTGTAAATTAATTGCAATCATGTGGATTGCAAGGCCATGTGTGGCTCATTGTGCTGAATTAATTATGAAGTGCTTGAATATGATACATGTGGACCCCCTTCCCTTCCATGTCCTCAAGTTACATTACATGCATAAGGGTGAGTTTTTCAAATAAAGATTTCATGTTTTGGAGTGATACTAGCCATAATTTTTAGTGCATGATAGCTAATTTTAACTAAATGAATACAATTTTGGGAGTGAACTCGCTCAAATGGGGGAATCCTTAAAGAGCTTTGTAAAGGCGTGAGTTGTATGAAAAAGGATTTCACTGTAAGAGGCAGTAAAATCATTAGCTGTTATGGCCGATACGCTTTAAATTGGCTAAGATAATGAACTTCGGACAATATAATATGAATGATATTAGCCTACAGGATAAGTCCGGGTACTAGGTAACTCTAGAAGACCCTAACGAGGGTAATGTAATGGTTCGATGTGTTATATGTAGCCATCACGAGAGTAGGAGCTTAAGCATGAGCGTCAGGTCTCACTATGGGGTTGAGAGTAGATCTCACCCAATCAGCACCCTGTAATGATCTTATGCCAGATGTATTTTCCTAATAAGTAAAGAAAAGCAGTTGGCATTTTGCCATTTTAAGTATTTCAAAAGAAAGAAAATTTCAAGGGCCATTAAGAGGCCAATTGAATAAAATGTAAAAAGTTATAAGGGCCATTATGCAACCAATACGAAAGAGATTGCCTTTAACGAAAACTCAAGGAGGCACCAATAAATCAGCAGCAGTAGCTGGGGAGGGGGGATGGCTATAGGTTAGAGAGAGGGAGGAGAGAGACGAGGTTTAAGTTTTGTTGTATTTTTTTGACTTATCAACAAGCTTCGCTGAATTTATATCTCCCAAAAGTAGATTTTTACTAAGCATGATTATGCTTAAATTATGGTCATTAGCTAGGTTAAGAATGCAAAGATGTTGGACTTCAAATTGGTTCGAAGTAAGTTGGGTTTGGAAATAAAACGCCCCATAATAATAAGATTTTTGCGTAACTCCAAATTAAATTTTTGTCATGTTACTGAAAAAAACAATAAATCGCTTAGGTTATAATTGTTAGGGCCTACTACCAATTTTCCCATGATTTTTGTTAATAAATAAATAAATAAATAAAATTCGAATTACCAAGTGAGGGCCCAAATGAAATTATATTTATTTTTTTCCACTAGGACGATGAAATGCGATAAATAAATAGGTGAAAAATATTAACGTGAGGTAATTAAATAAATAAACATAATTTAGGGTTGGGCTATTACAGGACATGTCTAGAAAAATGAGTTGGATTTGATTGAGAATCTCATAAGAAGAACAAGATCATTTAGGGAATCTCATTATTTTCTATTCGCCGGTGTACCAGTTATGACATATGGGTCATATTTATGAATAGGACATATGATGGTTTGATGAGATCAAAGTGAGACATCTTAATGACATTGACATGATTTAGGGTACTTGTATACTTCTAACTACTCACGTACTGTTCTCGACGAGAGGCTATATATTCCTAATAGATGTACCTCATAGATCTCTCACAAGTATGCTGGTTATACGACGCATTCGCCTAATATCAAGATTGTGCAAAAATAAAAGAAAAATATGTTTTTCTTAAGGTGGAAATAAGCTCAAAGGTTGGTGGAAAGTTACTCGATAAGATTTCCACATGGTATATTAGCGAGTACTCTAAAACCCTAAGGTGTTTTTTTTTTTTTTTTTGGCCTCTCCTTTCTTTCCCCGTATGAGCAATTCCCTTTTTCTTACCTTTGCTCATCTTTCATTGTAAAAGCATCAAAATTGACTTCCAGCGTCACCTTCCTTCTTTGGTGGGTGTTCATACCCTTTGCCTTTTAGCGAAAATTGTAGGCTCATCCTCCCTCAAGCTGTTGCCTTTTTTGTCTCTTTGGTGTAGCCCTCGTTCCAACGTTCATGGTTGGCTTAAATGCTTCCCAGACAATGCCACATTGGTTATCGACTACCTTTACTGCCCTAACCACTTATGTCCTAGACCCCGTGTGTCATGCGAGTCTTGGACCCCTCCTCTTCCTTGGCATTTCTGCTCCTTCACTAGTGATCACTAAGTTTTCTTTGGTTGTTGCTGATTATTGACCACCGACAGTGTCATGGACATAATTATAATATACTTTGTCATTGCCACTATATGCCGACCTCTTGGGAGGATTTGGACACTGCTCAGTGCTTATTTCCATTTCTCAATGATAAGTGGACCTGATTCATCATGGCTTGTCTTTCTTCTCTGCAACATTTGTTGATGCTATCACATCATTGGCGTCCCTTCTTCAACAGGTGATCCGACTAGGTACCAAATCTTTCTGTTGTCTTCTTAACCTGGTAGTTAGTTTACCACCCTTGCGACTAGTATTTGAACGATCAATATTGTCAACTATGTCGACACTGTGCTCTCTGAGGTTGATGATTATCTTTCATGGAAGACACGATTTTCCTAATTCCAACTATCGCTAAAAGGGAGGAATAGTGGTTCAATTTTCATTCTTGTTAAGTATGTTATAATTTCTCCTAAGATATAATATCCAAATCTTTAATATGCCTTATATGTTTGGGTTGATAAACTAGTTCAGGCATAGTGGTTTGCTAAGATATCTAGCAACACATTTGTTGAGGTTTGTGATTCACATTATTATTTCGACACCTAGAGTGGGCTATAAACTCGTAATACTAGTCTAATTTCAGCATTGTATTTGAAATGTATGTCAACTGAGTTGGATAGGAAGAACTGCAATGCTACAGATGACGACTATTTGTGGTATTGAAAGTATAGCTGAATAATTAGTGGTATTCATACCCCTGTGTTTGACCTGTAGTTGATCCATTTACAAGTTTTTGGTTACCTTTTAAATATGATACTTCCATGTATACGTTTTCTGTGATGTGTAGGTTTGTTATGTTTGACGACCAATGATCTATGATGTTATTTTAGGAGACTTGAGCTAATATCCAAAAGAGCTAGTTTTCAAACATTGATTAAGAGTTTATCTTTAACAACTTCTAATGGCTCTTCGAATCAAGGGGTCGTTGATGCTAGGGATAATCAAGGCCATAAAGCTATAAAGGGTTCTATGACAAGAATAGGGGGTAAAACACCGACTATGACAACAATAAGAATGGCAAGTATAGTCGGCAATCTCATGCCTCTTTCTATGAGTGTTTACATAGGTTTCGTAATCTATAATGCAATTATTTCATTATTTGGTGTTGCCAGCTTATTAGATTAGGATTTATCATATAATATAGCAAATATTTTTTGATATTATTTATTCACACATCTCCTAAACCTAGTTGAATTGCACCAATTCCTTAGTGAGCAAGGTAGGTATAGGCGGCCAAATACGGGTATAAAAGGCAACAGCATGTATTAAATCAGAGGCAAGTGAATGACAAATTTCTTCCCTCTCTATCATATGAATCCGTTTGCTATTTAACATGGTATCAAAGCCTTGAGGCTTATCACCAAATCCTAAAACCCTAATTCAAAAAACCATGGGAGGCGAAAAATTCATCATCGAGAATCACTCCCCTTATTTCTTGCATCCCTCAGATGGACCTGGGGTATTGATTACTGCAGTAATCTTTGATGGGTAAAAATATGATTTATGGAAAGAGACGGTTAGAGCAGCCTTAAGAGCCAAAAACAAATTAGGGTTTATTAAAGGA
>NCQV01030494.1:3203-13568 GCA_002740545.1 Lophocereus schottii
ACAATACCTAAAACTCCTATAGAGATCGAGGAACTTAAGCAAGAATTAGAAACATGACCAAGTATAAAATACCATAAGTCTTGCGACACTGCAACAGCACAATAGATGATGGGCTTAGATGGCGCTTCTAGAGAGATGAGTTCAAATAAATGACCAACTTTATAGCTGATCCCAACAATCATCCTTGTTTGAGGATTCTGTACAATACAACCACGGTCTAAAAAATGCACACCAGTACCAAGCTCAGACAGTTGACTAATAGAGATAAGGTTTAGTGTCAGCCTAGGAACCAAAAACATCAAGTAGAGATAAGTTGTGAGTCGATACATAACTAATGTGACTAATCCGCAATTCAAAGTTATCAGTACTATGAGTTGTATGAGCTGTACTAGGAATAGTTCGTGAGACAAGATGGCCAGATTATGCTGTCATATGGTTACAACAACTAAAGTAAAAAAACTAAGGATCAGAAATACTTGGAGTGGTTGAGAGAAACTGAAGAGGATATCGCATGTTGGAGTGGCGCTGATGCTAAGGATGATGTTGTAGAATTGGCAGTAAGTTACTTCAAGATGTTCTCAAGGTCATGTCAAGAGAAGGTTGGCAAAGATTCTTCAATGAGTGCCCCAGCTACATGAGAACGGTCATGTGGTTTGCCTCTCGGTACACTACTTTGACTCTTATTGTTCTTATACTGTATTTCCTGCACTCTTATATGATATGACTAGGTCGTTTATAATAGTTATAGCTCTTCTCAGATTTCATAGAGGAAGGCACTGATGACTGCTAGGATAGTGTTGGTATTCATATGTATGTTAGTAGTCTTAGATTTCAAAATCTCAAGCCATGTTTCTCAGATAGCAATTAGGACATGACCTCGTCGACTGTTGGTAGAGACCCTCAATGAAGTATGGAGGTACAAACTGGTTCATATGCTGATGTAAGTGTCATAAGAAATCGTAAGACTTAAATGTTGTCACAATAAGCAAAGAATTTCTCAGCGTCCTAAGCATTTTCCTAGGATGGTTCAGACAAAGCCAATTGATCCCACACAGACTGCTTCTATGAAAGAAATTCATTAATGGATTGGCTGGGACTTGCTTCATATTTTGAAGAGCCTCTTGGAGTTCATGGTGATGAACAATATTTATGGAAGAGTATCACTTGTCCAGCATATCCCAAACTTCTTTAGCCGTTTCAAAACAAGCAAACCTAAGTTTGGTAGATGGAACTGCTGTATTGCGAATCCAAGTGTGAATCTAATGATTCTTGCTATCCCATTCCTCGAGTCTTTCCAAAAACTTGCTTTCATCCTCTTCCTTTTGTTTTGTAGGCTTAGTAATGTCACCGTTAACAATTCTGCACAATTTTCGACCTTTTAAGAAGCTTGATATTTCTTGAGACCAAATCACATAGTTTAATCCCTCCAAAATAGTTTTAATAGGTTGAACAACATTCAATTTCTCCATGTCCACGTGATTGCAAATAGACTGACTAATACCCACATACACGAATGCAAGAAATCGACTGGGATTATTTTTTTTTTCAGGCATACAGGAGAAAGGATGTCTAGTTGAAGGATTCAAAACTGACCTAAAAACATGTGACAGTCTAACCTTGCCTGCGGTGAAACCTAAAATCAACAAAAAGAACAATATGTAGAAACAAACGCTCAAATTTTGAGAGTAAGCAAAAAATCCGACAACTAATCCGAGAAGATGGGTCACCCCAGCACAGGAAATAGGGATTTTGACTGATTCTAAACAAGACAACCAGAACTAACTTTTGCATAAATTTGGGTGCTTGACCCAAATATGAATCGAAATTAGAAGAAACTCAAAATTGTGTGAAGAGTTTGAGTGATTTGGCAATGGAATAAGCAATTTGTGGTCAAAAAAGTGATGTCCGGAGATATCAACCGAAAAGGACTTGAAGTTCTTGAGTTGGTGGCTTGAATTAGTGATATCAACCAAAAAGTGAAGCAAATTGCACGAGAAACGTAGATAAACAGTGGACTCTCTCTCTCTTCTTCTCTTCCTTATGCTTTTTTCTTTTTCTATTTAATATCGCTCTCATATCATGAAAGTTAGAATGGAAAAAGGTAGAAACTTTTTGTGTATATTACTTGAAGTTACACGGGACTATATACAAGTGTGACTAGCAAATTTAGAGAAGAAAATAATTACGAAATCATCTAATCATAGGGAGTAATCCAAAATCAACGAGGAACCATAAATCAAGGGATTCATATAATATCACCTATTCTAATAGTCCGGATTCAAATTATAATTAAGCAAGATGCCAAGAACTAGCAAGAGTGATCAAACCCTTGAAACTCACCAAAATAACATAAAGTAAGATAATGTGATAACCACTACAATTACAAACGCATTATCTAGAGCTGTCCACAAGTATAAGATCATGTGTGAATTATTTTTTCACCAGGAGATCCTATCCTCGTCAACGTAAGCTCAGTTTAGTTCGCTTAAAAAAAATAAGTTTAGTTCAGTTCAATTCAAAAAGAAAATAAGTTCATCTCAATTCAACAAAATAAGTTCGGTTCAGCTTGACAATATTCAACTGAAAAGAACATGGCCATAGTCAATCATATTGGGATGTTGTTTGCATTTTTCGACCAATAAATCCTCAAGCTTAATTGCTGGCAATTAATCGTGTAACCATTCCTCATTTCCTAAGGTCAAATTATAATTGAGATCGAATTAAGACAAAAATATTATCACACTTTAAATTGTCACGAGAGGTTCAGCATTGTATTGGAACCCCCGTACATGGACATACCATCCGAAGCAAGCTTAAGATCGCGTCACTAGACAAAGAATTCCCATTGCTACATAGGTGCCCCCGAACTTGAGCCTTGACCACCTTATTTCTTTCTCTTTTGACAAAGATCAAAAAATAATATCAAAATACTTGCTAAGCACACAAATTTTGTCGACAATAAAACTCCAAAATTCTTTCCATCCTTCTACTGATTTGTAAGAGCAGCTGAAGGTAATCACTTTCGATCTTTGGGCTTTGTGTTTTTTTTTTTTTTGATAAATGAGGGTTGGTAAATAGATACAGTTGATAAAGATTGATAACAATTAGTAAAAGTTAATATTTTCTGAGAACAACGGATAGAAGTTAGTCAAGGTTGAAAAAGAATAGAATAACTTAATAAAGTTGGGAGTTGAAAAATGTTAGTAAAAAATATACTTAAGTAGAAATTTTTTTGTAAGAAATATTAAAACATATTTGTAAGAGTTGGTAAAAATTAATTAAAATTAGTAAAAGTTGGTCAAAATTAAAAAAGATTAGAAATTTTTTAAAAGTTAATTAAAATTGATAAAAGTTAATTGAATTCAGTAAAAAATAACTAAAAATTTTCAAACCCAACTGGTAGTATCAATCCAATATAATTATCTGCCGAACTATCAGACTACAATTAATTTGTCCTTTTGTGCATTCAAAAAATTCCACAGATGAAACGCGAAGGGACTAGAAAGTGCCAGAACGTACGAAGACTTGTGGCCACAAAGGACTCCACATTTCAAAAGACCGTGCCCAAAGTCACATCATATGTAACTACTGGCTAATATAACCTCCACATCAGGCCGCGTTTAATATGTGTGTCCAAACGAATCTACGTGATGCAACTGTCCTTCTAGACTACGTGTATCCACAGTATCCGCCAAATTTGCATCTTACCTTCCCTAATGTTTTATAAATACACTAGCGTAAGCCAATCGTTTCTCAGCGAATAAAGTCTTGGACTTTTGCACGCATCATAGGCATATACATTTTCCGGCTCATATTCTTGCACACGTTGTTCTATACTTCAAGGGTACGTAGCATTAACAATGGCATCGATGCATATGCAAGCCCTCCTAGCAAGCCCCGTGCGCTGCCTAGCCAATGGCTCGGGAGCGACCCGAATGAGTCTTCCCTCGAGGTTCATCCCTCGATTGGAGAAACGGGTCGGGTTGAGGGTAAGATGTATGGCTGAGGAGAAAACCGAGGGTGGGTCGAAGACTGAGTTGCAATCATCGACCCCAAGCTCGACTGCATTTTCACCTAGCCCAACCCCTACTCCGGCACCTCAAAAGAAGGTATGATCCTTTTGCTTCACGAAGAGAGGCTCCTTTAGTCTCTCGCTCATTTCAAAACAACTTCATAGTCATTAATAGCATTTTTATCCATGAAGTAAGATTGGAGAGATTCCTTTGTTAATAATGTCACAATATTATTAATCTGTTAGTAACAATCTCGCCGCATCACAGGCCAACACAAGCTTCGCGGAGGTGTTTGCCTTCAGCGGGCCCGGGCCAGAGAGGATCAATGGCCGATTAGCCATGATTGGGTTTGTAGCGGCCCTAGCCGTGGAGCTATCCAAGGGCACAGATCTACTCTCCCAAATATCCGACGGTGGAGCTCAGTGGTTCCTAGGAACAAGCATTCTTCTATCCATAGCATCCTTGGTGCCCTTGTTCAGGGGTGAAAGCCCTGAATCGAAGACTGAGGGGCTGATGAACTCCAACGCCGAATTATGGAATGGGAGGTTAGCCATGTTGGGTCTCGTTGCCTTGGCTTTTACTGAATACGTAATTGGAGGAGCTCTTGTGTGAGCTTCCTTCTTAGCCTTTGTTGTTGTAACACAGCGTGGGGATTGGAAGAAGAATATTTTGTGGGTAAGTTTGCAATTACTACCTGAGACACCGAAGTGAAGCCAAATTAGAAAGTGATTTAAGTTCACTTGGGTGCACATATCTTGACCACCGTGTTACATAGTAGTGTAACTTACTAATGAGAAATTAAATGTTGTCTTATAATTTGATTTATAAATGGTGTGAAATTGCACAATGATGGGCCAAAATTTTATCTTAAATTGACTTTAATTGAGTTTAAGTTAAATGATATAAATATTCAATCAACTCAATAGTTTTTATGTTTTGCTTAATATATTGAGAATAAAATTAGGTTACTATTTGTTAAACAAAGGAACAATGATGCGGCAAGTTGTTCTAGCAAGCAGCTTCCTGTTAATGACTTTATCTAATAAGATTTTGATAGCCTACGGATAAATATTCCTTAAAATTCTTTGTGTGTCTTAATTACATATACTTGCCATATAAAGAGGATTACATTTATCTATGAGATCATTTTAAATGCACTCCTAAAAACTTGAGAGAGTACACTGACTTTACCTGCAAGTAGTTTTTTATTTGATTTTCCCTTCTCAGCTGATAGCTTTGTCACATCAGTCTTTTCTTAGTTGACATCTTTGCTTTTGTATGTAAACCTTTTTAGGTATAGAATTCTCAGAGAAAGCAGTTCTGGTGGACAGCCAAGCATGTCCACCTCCACCTGAACTGCGATTTCTGATGTTTTAAATTGCGCAGGGAAGCACATTAAATTCTGCAGTGGTCAGTGCCCTGCATCCATGTGGTTTGAGACATTCACTGACTTTCAAGACTAGCAACAGACAAAGTTTGGAATTTTTCTTTTTTTTTTTGGTCCCTTAAGCTTTTCTTGTTCGTATTTTTCTTTTGCCTTATCTTTCACTTTCTAATTTATTTTGCCTTATTTTCTTGTCCCTTATTGTTCTCTGTGTGTTTTCAACAATTGTTTTGCCTTTCTATTATTTTTATTGTGTTTTATAATTATATCCTTAGTTAAGTCATTTCCTATTCAACAAAAAGAAAAATTATGCTTCAACTAAATTTGTTCTACAATGAATTTAGTTAATGTTTCTATTATATCTAGTAAGTATTAACATTTTATCTAGCAAATATTAGTAGTATATTCGTTAAGCATAATTACATATATCATTTAAGTGTTAACTATAGAATAATGTTTTAAAAAAAGGCAAACTGAAACCCATAAAAACAATTATTATAGTTACAGTACACATGGCAAATATGTCTTCAATTTATATCAATAACAATCAAAAGAAGCTTATAACAATTATCAACCAACAAAAAAGCCAAACTCCTTCCCCCACCAAACAAAATGCCCATAGATGTATCTTCTATTATAAAAGTAAACAAATCAATAGATGTATCTTGTGTTATGTGTGAACTAGAAGGCGACTTAATAATAATTATAGAATAATGTGTTATGTGTCTTCTGAAGTATTTGTTAATATTTTATTTAAAATTGAAAATTTAAACAATTTGTGATTCAAAGTTATCATGATAAATATTATCTTTTCAACTATTTTAATGAAAAAAACTAAATTATAAATATATTAATGTTATTATTTCTAAAATTTTAAACTATAAGATTAATTATAATATTTTTAAAAATATTTTAGCTAAAATGTTAAAAGAAATCATTCATAGTATAGATGTAAAAGCTAGTATTTCTCATAAAATGTACTGTTATTCCTTACCATATAAATTACAAATAATCATTAAAGATAGAGTACAACTTGGTAAACAAATATCGCACAAGAAGGTTTCTCACTAATACTGCTTATGAGCTCATGGCATGAACAATAAAGTGTGTTCGCTCATCAAATTCTTTGTAAGTGATATTTGTTAACATGCATGCATTGTTCACTGAACGTATGATACAGTCCTTGCGAGATATAAAATGCAACTCATTAAACATGTATCATAGCTCACAATATATGTGCTACAACTTACTAAGTTCTTTTAAACTCATTTAAAACATATACTAAAGCTCACTAACAAACATAATCCTAGAAGCTTGTTCACTAAAACTATTTATGAGCTCAAAAGATGAACAATAAAGTGTTTTTGCACACTAAATTCTTTCCAAATTGTTCTTGTGACCATGTGATGCTCACTAAACATATATTGTAGGCTGTAATTCAGCAAAATATAGAGTACAATTCACTAAACATATACTATAACTCACTATGCCTGTGCTATAGCTCAGTAAATTCTTTTGAAATCTTTTAAGTTGTATGTACTATAGCTTACTAAACATAGCACTATAATTCATTAAACAAATATCATATTAGAGGTTTGCTCACTATGGCTATTTATGTGCTCAAGATATGAACAATAATGAGAATTGGTTTACTAAGGCTATTTACTTCCTCACTAAAAATGTGTACCTCTCAACTACAATATAATACACAAAAAAAAAAATTTGAAGCTTTTCATTGGCATCATGAGTAGGGGAAAGCAAAAAATTAGGTACTAGTTTCGAACCCAAAATCAATCTGGACCCGGTGGATATTGACTCAAACTTGGTTAGACCAGTTCCGACATGAGTTTTAAAACTTTAGGATCTGGTTATAATCGAGCTCGGTACTGTATCCAGATATTTTGGAATCGGACTATCAAGTACCCGATATCCGGTCAAAATTTAAGGATTTTAATGAAAAAATGTAAAAAGTAAACCTTTATTGGTCAAGTGACAAATCTTTGGTGCAGAGTTGCAGCTTCCAACTATATATCTCAGTCTAATTTTTTGTCTTGTTTGCTTTCAAATAGTTTGTACCTGTGCATTTGCACATGATATCTAAATAGTAGAAATTTAATATAAATATGTATTAATATTATGAATAAAGTGGATAATGTTAAACAAAAATAAAGATAAAAATAATTTTTTTACAAACAATACTTTAAGTATATCATTCGATATATGTAAGAAAATTAACAATTTTTTAATTGGACAGGAAAATTAAGAAGTTGAATTTATATAATACATAATCTTAGCATAAGTAAGATAAGTTTTTTAACTAATCACCTAATTAAACTTCTCAGGTTTGTAATATTGTCTTTTTTATTTGTTGGAGGGGAGGGAGTTGATAAATTTACGTCACACTAAAGAAAAACTTGAATCTTGATTATATAGACAAAAAATACGTATGTGCCTTACTGTTTAACCATTTTCAACGGGTGATCTATTTTATTACATATCGCCCCTTTATTTGTTGGGCCTTGCAAAATAAAAGTCAAGTAATAATTATTATAGTACCCAAATATGTTCAAATTTTCGATTCAATGTTTGAATCATAGAGAATGAATGCGTGTGTGTGTGTACTGTTGGGGAAAATTGAGAGTGAAAAGGTGAAAAGGAAGCTGCAAGCGTACAGCTCTCGCTGTAGTGCTTGAGGGTCGTCTCCACAGGGATGATGGAAAAGTTTTAGGTCATAAAAAGTGAGGATTAACTAATTAGCTGCACTAAGCTAAATGAAATTATTTAAAGCAATCTAACAATCTAAATATTCAACTCAACGTTTAACTAAACCTAGGCATGCAAATCAAATGAATTCAAATAAACTAAACTTTAAGCATTCTATCAAACAACAAAATCGCTACCAAAAACTAAAGCAATGCACCAAAGAGACATAATCAATCTACCAAAATCCAAGCATGATTCAAAACCAAGCAACTAACCAACATTATTCCGAAGTTGAACATAGTGCCAATTCAACACAGTGAACAATCTAATTGCAAGCAGCCAAGCCAAGATAACCCATGCCAAACTACCATAAGCAAGCTGAATCGAGCAACAGGGGAAGGGGGTAAACAGAATTGAAACAGAATGAAGGCAACAGGGCAAGAAGGAAATCCAGGCATCATAAATCAAGCATAAAATCGAAAGCAATCCGAAGTAGAACCCAAACCTCAGTGATGTACGAGCTTCAAAATGCTTCAAAAAAATGACGGATTCATCATGGACGTTTGCACGAACTGACGAAAAACAAGGGAGGGGGAAATCGACTGAAATTCAACAAAAATCACATCCAATTCTCGCAAAATCGAACTAAGATTGGGAACTACTACTGGCAAACTCAAAATTGCAGTGCTTTTACATGAAATTCGAACCCAAAAATTGATTTAAAACCAAACCCTAATTCGAAATTAATCCTGAAATTTGAATATGAGAACGAAAACAAACTAAACCTAGACCTAAAACCGAAATTATACCTACTCTAACCCTAGAATTACCTAGTTCCCTTCAATGGCGTCTGCGAGCTCCCTTTATACCCGAACTCAACTTCGTTTCAGCCGTTCGGTCAGGGATATCGTGGATAGAGGAGATGAGGCGAGATGGCGATTGTTGCGAGATTTCCGGTGATGGGTGTGCTGGCTATGGTGGCGTGGCGTGATGCGCTGTCCCGGTGGTTCGAAGAGAGAGAAAGAGATGGGGTAGAGAGAGATCTAAGGGATCGAGAGAATGAAGATGGTGAGGGGAGAAGATGGGGTCTTCGGTTTGGGATTTCGGGGTTTCATGGGAGAGGAGAGAGAAAGTGAAGAGGAGGGGGATTAATAAACGCTGAGCCGGTTGAGTTGCCTGAGCCGGTTTTTGAAATGAACTGGCTCATCCTCAATGTTGGGCCGGTTCATGGTAATTTTGGGCCGGTTCAACTCAGTTTAGTCCGGTTCTTTAATTTCCGATATTTTTCACCATTTTTTTTGCATTTTTTACCATTTTTTCGAAATTATTTAAAACCTGCAAAATAAAATAAAATCAAATAAAAACCTTAAAAATACGATTATAACGAGCGTAAAATAGGTGTAAAAGTACCTTAAAAATAGGTCATTTTTGGTACGAACATGTACACACACACACACACACATACACATACATACATATGTATTAATTTCACTATAAACGTTAGATATCAAATATAATACATATACTGGGCTGAACAAAATTAAGTAATAAAACTAAAATACTGTTAGAAAAAAATTATAGCTGATAGATAGAAGAAAAAAATATACAAAATGTAAATAATTTACCACAATTGTATTAATTAAATTACAGAAGAAAATCATCAACAATCAAAAGTTTAAAGTTGTATGACATTAAAAGTTAAAGAAAGGAAGGGTGGATAACTACATATATTATTATTTTTTATAATATGAAGATAAAGATATAAATTTTAGTGTAATTATTTAAATTACCTGATATTTTTCTTCACATTAATGGGCTGTTATTAATTTTCATCGAGTCATTAGTTAATGTGATGAAAATTTAACAGAAAGAATTTCATAAGTGTATCAGATATTGAAAAATAATTCTATTTGAGAGAGAGAGAGAGGGAGAGAGAGGATAACGTGAAAAAAAACAAGCTCTATTTTTTTTTAGATAAATATTAAGAACTAATTGGGTACTTTTCACATTAGGGAGAGAGAAAATAGGAAGATATGAAATATTTTCTTTTTTCTTCTGAAAAAATTAGTTTATTTTATTTTGCCTCATATTTTAAAATTGAGGAGGGAAGATTTTTGAGCATATTTTATTTTGCTACGTATAAAACCGGTGCATTTGTAAGGGCATGTAAATAGTGAAAATTTAATATAAATATGTATTAGTATTATAAATAAAGTGTATAAATATTTTATTTGTATGTATGTATATATTTATATATATATATAT
>NCQV01030585.1:3839-15483 GCA_002740545.1 Lophocereus schottii
TTATTATTATTATTATTATTATTATTATTATTATTATTATTATTGGTGTTGTTGGCAATACCTATTATTATGCGCATTAATATGGTCTTCTTAATTGCTATCAATGACAGGGCTATTAGCATTAGCATCATTATGATTATTACCACTGCTATCAAGATGATACTGTTGCTATTACTAGATTTATTAATTTGGCCATAAAGAGGCCTAGACTAGTAAGTCTAATAGCGAATCGGGATTATTTCGGTGTTGAATATGTATTTTGGGTCCAAAATGAGGAATGCCCAATTCTTCAATTTTCAAGGAATTGATTTGTATTCATTGATTTGAGTTATTTGTAATGCATCACTCTCAACCTATTTAAAGGTTAATCGAATTTCCCATTTATCCTTTGAATGTCCAATCCCCTAAACAATTCATTGACACTAATCGACCATTAATTTCAAAACTAAAACCCGTTTACAAATAAATCTCAAAGCAATCTCAAAGCCAACAGGAACCCAAGATCATTCTATCCTAAATTCTAATAATAACTCACCCAAAATCAAATCAACATCTATAACCCAAATAAATCCAACATGATGATGCATAATCACTTTAGAACTTCCATTGAGCATAATCACGAGACTTAACGTGCCAAACTTGCATGTTTCAACTAAGATTCAACATAATCTACCCATCATAATCTAATTTGAATAAGAAATTATAAACTCAGATCTAGAGGGAAAGAGATGTACAGGAGGTTACCTTTGAGGGCATAAATGGGTGGAAGTAGGTGGAGATGGAAGGTAGATGCAAACGCGGTGGCTTTTAGGTAGCCGGAGGGCAGATGAAAATAAAGAATGGGAGCAGGATGACACGAGAATTCTGAGCGGTGGTCTTGGTGGTGTGGTCACGGCGCAGCAAAGCAGGGGCAGAACAGGGGAGGTGGGGGAGGGGGCCTGCGAAACAGTCACGGCCTCAGGGGTTCACGTGTTGGGGGGAAGGGGGGTGTGGCTTGTCTAATATTTTTTTATAGCTTAAACTTTATTAGTTTGATCTTTGATTTCATCTCAACCCTAGATTGTTCTGATTTTTTTCATTGCTTATTTGTTTTATTTATTTTGGTTTTCTTCCTAAGCAATTCCCCATTCAAGACAAAATAAATATTTGGGGCTAGAATTTTGGGCTAACTTTAAGCTATTGATAATTTGCAGAAGCGGATTTATGATTAGGTTAGGGGTGTCAATGGACACCCCTAGACATGGACATCCCTAGCCTAGAAGACACTTTAATAAGTTTATTTGGACCTTGTAAAAATATTATAAGTGGACACTCCTAAAAAAGTTCAAAAAAAATTTTAAATATGAGCTTCTTGGGTAATTTATTGGGATGGTGGAAGCTAATTGAACGCAAGACGCGACCCATTTTCCAAGCCTAGCAGCCAGGCCAGCCTTTATTAAAAAAATTAAAAAAATTGAGCCCATTCTAATTCCCACTTTCCTAGCGTTGGACGGCACCCACTCAAACTCCCATTCTCACTCTGCCTTCCCCTCACCTTGCCAGCTTGTCTTCTGCCCGATAGTTCTCATTCTGTGCCGCAACCAACCACCGAACGACCGAAGGCACTACCGTGTCTGCCGACCGGGACCCCCAACGCCACCGACCATCAGCTGTCGTCCGCCGAAGCCGCAAACTGCTGGTCGTTCACACTGAGCAAAGGTTAGTTGGGTTTAATGGGTTATATATTTAGGGTTTCGATTTTCATCATTTGATGGTTTTAATTACTTCTAATTACTTGTTCTCAATGTATGTTTTGTAGATAGCAATAGATTAGTGAATTTGTTCAATGCTAAGCATCTACATTGACTCATCAATCAATTAGGTCTATTTTCATTTGTTCTTTCCAAAATTTTCTGTTTTTTGGTTAATTTTTCATGCTCAAATTCAATTTCTATGTTTGATTCCGGCCTTGGTGGACAAATTAGATTGTGCAATTAAGTTTAAGTATCAATTTGTGTGGATTTGTAATTGTGGAGTTGGTTGATGAGCATCCTTAGAATTCACTGCAATTGTCAATTGTTATTTGTTATTTGTTAATCAATTAGTGAAACTTGTTGCGTCTTGGCTGGAAATTGGTTGATGAATATCCCTAGAATCAATTAGTGAAAGTTAATTGGAAATTGCATGGTTTTTATTTTCAATTGATTAATTCTTGTACATAATTTAAATGGAAAGTGAAGCATGGAAATATGGATGGTTTGTGAATCATGATAATATTGGCTAATGTGTTGCTTGTTTTAACTAAGTAAGCTTAATTTCTAAATTTCATATTTTTTTTCTCTAGTTTAGATGGATTGATCCATCTTTCTCGGCAATGAAAATTGTAAAAAATAGACTTCGGAATCGAATGTGTGATTCGTTTTTGAATGATTGCTTAGCTTGTTATATAGAAAAAGATGTATTTGACTCAGTGTCTAATGATTAAACCATGTATCGATTTCAAAAAATGAAAAAGCATAAAGGACAGTTATAATAGTACATTATTGTAATATTTCATATATTGTTTAAATTTTATTTTGTAGTACACATGATGATAAATATTCGTAGTTGGACACCCCTAATTTAAAATCCTGGACCCGCCACTAGTATCTGGTTTATTTGAAAAAAGACAATGACCTTTACCCATTTGATTGGTATATACCTTTGTATTCATTAATACTTCATTTATCCATGTTTCGATTTTATTTACATAGCATGGGTGAGCATACAGTATACATATATATGTATTTTATGAGAATTTTAACTTTTATAAATGGGCTAATTTATTTATTTTATTTATCAACTCTGAAAGATTTAGTACGGAGCATTAACTTTTATTTCGAGGCCACTTCGTTGTCTCAACTTGCAACTGCATAAATTAAGCGGATGCTGAATTGAAATACGATGGTCAACTTGATTAATTTAAATGAAGATTAAAGATTAATTAAAGTTATTAATATTATTTAGGTTCAGGCTATTACAATTGTCCCCCACTTAAAATAAGTTTCGTCCTTGAAACTTGCAAATTTGAAGGAGATACCTAACCTACCTCTGAATAAGTAAGGATATGTAGCAGATATGTGCTCCTTATTTCCATCTCAGTTTCCCATGTGGCTTTTTATAACCCAAGCACTGAGTAATCTTGATATGTTCATTCATGATAATATGGTTTGGGTCTAGAACATACTTCGTGAGTTGTAAAATAAGAAAAAAAAAAATCTACATATGCTTGAGTTTTACTGGGAGAGTTAATCCGAAAGCCAGTGGGTTAGTTGTTCATTGATTTTATAAGACCCCATGTACTTAGGGCTCAGTGTCCCTTTGACATTGAACTTCCTAACACCCTTGACTAGAGAAACCTTTAGGAATACTTTATCTTCCAATTGAAATTCTGAAAGTCTCTTTATGTCATCGGCATGGCTCTTTGTCGACTCTGAATAGCCTTAAAGTCTCCTTGAATCTTCCTTACCTTCATAGCATTTGCTTGAGTTAGCTCTAACCTTGTAATTAATGCTTCCCGTAACCCACTCCACCACATCTAAGCATTGGTTGAGATTTGGCTCTTATTAAAAAGTCCTCTTTTTGTGTTCTCACTTGTATTACATGTCCACTAAGGAATGAATTATTGGCTATAATGAGACTTAACGTCTTGCTGCGTTTTGAGTGTATAAAACCTTTTGGGCTTGCATTGATAGGATATTTTGTATTATGCCTTGCAACTCTAACTGGCTTACTTGCGTATCCTTCTCTCATTAGATTACTGAAAGGTCTACTTTAGGTTTCAATTTAACATTTAGGATGAACATATCCAATGATAAAAATGCGCAACGGTAACAATGTGAGTTATTGTTCACAACAAGGAATAAACGACGACATCAGAAATAATTCATAAAGGAGGGACTGATAAAGGTAGCTGTGAGTTTATCATGATTTTTTTAAAAAAAATAGAAGGTCGTATAGTACATTTGGAATTTATTATAAAATAGTGGCCACAATCATGAACGCAATAGAAACACTTGGATGAAAAGCGTATAGAACAGTTGGAGTCGCAAGAAGATGCCCTTACTCACATGAAGCAAGTTCAAGTAAAGTAATAAAATTGAACAGAAAAGGGCAGTGTTCTTTTTTTTTTCTTTTGTTTTGAGGGATGGAGTTTAAAAACAAGAGGAATGGTGGGATCCAACAATCAACCTTCGCCCACACTAGTTAGAGCCAAATGGAATCTTTTAATTCAAAAAAAACATGGAAGAGCTTATTATTATGAATAAACGGGGTGTAGTGCACATACAATTTCAGCGAAATGAAGAAGGTGTTGATTTTCAGTCGATTAGAAACGTAGTCCATATTTAGTGACAAGTTTCAAAAGCATGACAAATCAGGCCAAAAGAAGGTTTTCCATATAACTCCAAAGCTTTGAAATGGAAAGGGAAATTAAATAGCATTGGAATGAAGCAACCATTAGAGACAAGACGAAGCAGACAAGAATGTGAAATGTTGAAGGAAATAACATTACTACAAAAGACAAGTTCTAATCGATAAATCTTTTTAGCAAATGTTCAGGACCAAAAACAGACGCTACAGCAAAGGAATGATGCCAATAAGCAAGTCAAGATGACTAAGGGAGAAGTAATGACTAAAAATAATTAGGAAGTTGAAAATAACTGATGGTAGATGACGAAGTGACGGTATAAAAAAATGTTGCTATAAGGCAAATAGAATGAAAACAACTGTAAGTGTAAATAATTCGAGAGTGGCGGGTTGTAAAAGTCAAATAGTTCTAACACTAGTTATACAGGAACAAGAAAATTGGATACTAATTTAGAAGCCAGACTAACATCAAAATAAACATTTTAAGAGGTGGTCAGATGCTTAAGATAGATCTAATATCGTTATTTGCAAGGATTAGTATATATATAAGATATTAACCCAGAATCCAGCTATGAAATTATCCATCTGCATAAACCAGGGTGTAAATAGTCGAAATTGGGCTTTTGCAGATGTACCTTTTATCAGTTATGTATGAATCCACTTGTAGTTTTATGTGACTAATAATGAGAAGTCTATGTTGCCCCCATTTCATGCCAAGGATCAGGAGAGCAAAATAAAACTCAAGGTTATAAAATCAAAATTAAGAGCTTGCAGGAGCGCGAACAGGGATGCGACAAATGACGTATGGTCAAGGTGATCTTATATTTAGGCCATTGCCATAAAAGTCCAAGTCACACTCACAAAGACATATAATTAGCAACCCTTGAAAGGGCTATGGAATGGGTTAAAGTATTCAGGTAGGGATGGACTTTGATCATTAGCATTCTTAATTTGAACTCACTGCTATGAAAGGAGAACATCCTTTTAAATGCAACAGATTTAGGAATAGTGGCAAAGCGAAATTAAAGTTGGTTGTGAGTAAGAAATGTCATGTTATTATTGCAAGGATGATCGCAAAATTACAGTTTGCAAAGGTAATAAACGGGAACAAGAGAAATATGTCTCCCCTTGGTGATGGACATTTCACATAAAATTAATCTCGCGAATTAATGCAATGATGAAACAGATATGCAATGAAATATTACGGAAGCGATGAAAGAATTTTTGCATAACAAAGGGGCTTAATATAAGTCAATAAAGAACTACAGGTTAGATTGTGTTATTGCATGATACGGGTGTGACTAGCTGTGGGTTGTGATCAAAGAGATTAAGGATTCCCAACTAAGGGTACACAATTATGTAATGATGCCTTACAATGAAGATCTAATGTTGGTTGGCCAAAGGTCAGTATAGTTAGATCAATGTAGGGACTCATGCAGCTACAGTCGCATGGGTTTAATATGTTCAAAGAAAAGTCGCAATGGTTTTTAGCCTTTGTGTAAACACTTCCCACATCCTATTGCCCTATACTCCTTGGTCGTTGTACCTAGAGTTGTGCATTGGCACTACCCTTTTGATTTTGACACCTCAATATTATAAAATCACTACTAAAAATCTTATAGAGTTCATGCAATACGTACTCGGATCATCACTCTTAATTCTTTACTAGCATGAGTTGTGATACCTCAAAATCAGGTTCCTTGAGTTCAGCTCATAGAACTATGGTACTATATCATACTTCTCCAAAGATTACTTATTACTCAAATCTTACCCATGAAACTTACCTACTTATTAGCCAAAAGATAAATTGTGACGTCTAAAATTTTGGTATACTAAAGTAAAAGTCTGTACTCATATATAGCACATCCCCGAGCCTTTTCCTATGGTTTTCCCTTTGTGAATAATAGTTTTCACAAAAAGAGTTTGTTTAATGTTGTGAACTACCGTTCTTGCTTCTTTGATGAATCCAACATCTAAGTGTCTTTCCCTTTCACTTTCCCTTCTCTTTTTTTCTCTCTTTTCCTCATTTGTTTTTCTCAAATTATCCCTCATGCTTATCACTGCACATAACATCATTATGCTCCTATGTTCCCAACAATTGAGAACCTTCTGTCTTTGATCGCATAAGAAATGAAACATATTTACGTTTATGTACTCCTCTTTTTCTTTTCTTTCTTTTTTTGTTTTGATCTCTTGTTGTCTAATCGTTGTTAACTCCAACAAGTCTGCTTGCTTTGCCATCGTATATACTACTTCTCCATCTAATTGATTTTGCATATTCTGATGAGTTTAGCTTGACCTAACATCCCCTAATCCTCCAGAATCAGACTAGGTATTAGTTATACCTTTTCCTTAGAATCTCTTATGAATAACTTGGTACTAATATTTAGAATCTCTTATGAATAACTTGGTACTAATATCCACCTTTAGTAATTTTCATATGCCTTTAGGGTTTGTCTAACCTCACAATAAGTGTGAACATCAAAGACTCACCCTTTTATACAATCTCAATCGCTAAAAAGGGTGTTCCTCTCTACATTTCCAATATTTAAGACATAGTTACTTGTATAAATTAAGTCAACTGCCAAAGTCACAATGTCAACCAACAACCCAAATCTAAATACCCTCCACTTCTTCATTCCCCCCATAATTGTAAGTCATGTTTTGAGGTACTTAAACTTCTGTTACCTAGCACACATTAGCCTGCAGAAGCACTCGTAATCTGAAAACCATTTAATGGCAACATTTCCTTTCTGTGACCACCTTAGCTCACCGCACGCAACCAACATAATACCCAACGCATAATTTACTACAGGTAATTTATTACTGCAAATCACTTATGATGGTGTACTAGGCCCTTATACATATATATTATTATAATTGTTATATAATATTGATTCAACACAAAGATATTGCAACGTAACACATTTTCCCTATCCAAAAAGTTAGGTGTAGTTTGGTACCACATTAATAATGTAGGAAGAAATTGGACTAACCTGGATGCGGAAGCATACTGTCGGTAATAATCCCCGATAATAAAGAAAACCAGGCGGCTACTATAGTCGCCTTAATAATCACGTCCTAAACCCAAGAACCCGACGGATGGTGGTTCAGCTGTGAGAGAGAAATATGAGAATACGAGAGATGTAATAGCAGTGTCTATTTTACTAACCCTCTAAGCACCCCTTTATATAGTTTGGGGTGTGGCTAGGGTTGTTGCCCTTGGCAACATAAGTGGCCGTTGGGCCTGAACTTATTAGGCCCGACCAACAGCTCCCACTCAGCCACTTAGGCCGTAAAATACGTATTCTCCATGTATCACAACTCCTCATACTTTATACCAGGAATAGGACGTGCGATCAAAAATAAACAGTAGTGTTATATTAAGTTATCATCAAACTAACATAACACTTTCACGAAATACGATACCTCAAAAATATCGCAAGACATCACTAGTGGCATCTCTGATCCCTTATGCCTGATATATCATATGATTATGTTCTTAACATAATCGCCCGGGCTGATATGGTGATGGTGGATAGATTTTCCTTAGACACTCATGAAATCTCATCTTAGCTTAATTGCTTTCTTAACGTGTTCTCGCTGAACCGTATACATCGTGGTTATTGAGAATCACATTAAAGTAGCATCATTAAGTTTCTACTTAATATCATAGCTTTAAGTTAAAGGGTTATCGTCCATAGGGTCACACAGTGACAAGTGATAGGGAATTCAATTGTCACCCCACATATGGGTCGTCTTATAAGCACACACAGTATGAGATGTGTGTCATGGCATAACTTCCACTTAGCTGGGTTCGTCACTTTTTATGCCATGCGAATCGTCAGTCTAGATTTTCACCCAAAAATCTAACCTAAGCCACTAGATCAACATACTGAATGTTGGTCTTGACACTCAAGATTCGGCTTTTAAGGCTTCAATATGAAAACTTATTTCATACTCGACTCCCTCGAGTCTCATCTTAGTTTTATTAAGGCGACTATATTCATTCCACTCACACACTTCCAGTGTGAGTAATCAATATTGCACTCCTAGTGCTAATATAATTAAGTCTCATCCTACCCGCTACTCAAGCGTTAGGATGATTGCCTGTGTGACTAGGCCAACCAGAAGCCTGTGACATTTCGATATGCCTAACGTGCAACAATTAGTTATGAGCATTTGCTCATTTGCAAAAGAAACATGTCCATTACATAATAGGACACATCTAACTGTCAAACCTTGTGAATTCCAAGACTCAACAAATGAGTTTTGAACGTATCATTAGGAATGGATTTAGTTAAGGGAACATATTACCTTGTTAGTGTATATATACCTAATGGCAATGCTTTTTGTCTCTATGGTACAAGACACACAATCTACCTCCATAACTAACATTGTTGTGCAGCTTTACTTCTGTGCACACCATGACATGACTCTCCCACTCAGGTTGAACGCATGTCCTGAGATTGACTTAGACTCATCTAAGTCACTACCCCAATCAATATTTGAGTATCCTCTCAACTCGAGGCCTCCTCCTTGATAGCAAAAGACAGAGTTATCAATACCACGAAGTCAGCGCTTGATTCTCTTGACGACTTGCCAACCAGCAAGTTTTGGATTACTTCGATAACGACTTATCAAACTAACCGCAAAGTAATGTCGTGTCATTTACATAACATGGCTTACAATAAGCTTACTATGATACTAAGGTTAGGGACTTTTGTTCGTTATCTCTATTTTGTCATCTGTTTTAGAGGATTGAGTAAGACTTAAGGTTGAACCCTTCTCAACCGGAGTATCGGTGGGTTAGGAATTATAAACCCAAAATTATTCCAAGACACTTTGATGCATACTTCTTGGGACGATTTTGGATTATTTCCACTCCTAGGACATACCTAGTTTCACCCGTGTCCTTTGTCTCAAAGTCATGGAATGACTACCTTTTAGTAGTTTTAATCATCTCCAAGTTGTTCCTAATCAACAGTATATCATCAACGTGAGGAACGTAATCCCCATGTTGATCTTTCAATATATACAATGGTATTCTAAGACCATAGAAAAGCCAAAGTGGCTTTATGGAATCTAGAGTACCAAAAATTGGAAGATTGCTTAAGATCACATATGGACCTTTTAAAATGACACACATTGTCCTCTTATCCCTTTGATACAAAATCAATGGGTTATTCCATATAAATCTCTTTCTCAAGATCACCATTAAGAAAAATAATCTTTACTCCATTTCGAACTCAAAGTTTGAATGGGAAACCAGGGCTAGGAGTATCCGGGCCTGAACTTATCAATTGAACTATCTATACGATGTTTTATCTTGAAGACTTACATCGGAGTGGAGTTTCAACGAGCTCTCAAACCTTGTTAGTGAGTCCATCTCTCCCTTATGACATCCAGTCACTTTTTGTGATTTAGTGAGACAATCGCCTCTTGATAAGAGGTAGATCCCTAATCTCCCGATGGAGTGCATAAGAATATTCCTTTTTCGATTTGAAAAAATCATTGAAGAATTCTTCCACGCTTAGTCCTTGGGATCCTAGAACCTTCATTATTTGTCTGCCTATGTGAGAAATCCCTCCCCCGTACTCTAAGAGGTATGGAGCCCTAATTATGAAGAGAAGATTACTCCCACTATCCATTGGAGGTGAGATCTTGAACATGAGGACTAACTACATGTTCAGGAATAACTCTCCTCAATAATTTGGAGATTGAGGATGAATCTCATTCTCCTTAACAGACAAACCTTCACCATTCTTACCAGGTAAGAAATGTGTACCATCCTCGGTGACTTAGTTAGAATTCATATCCTCCTGCTCACCGAGAGGTGGTTGAAGGTGTTGTTATAACGTATACAAATTGAGGTCCTTTTAAATTTCACCAAATGCTAGGGAACTTATCCTTTAGAAAATCGACGCTGCGGCATTTTGTTTCACGAAGAAAATATTCATGATCTCGATTGGTTCGAAGAGTTTTAATATTTCGTCCCAATTGAGTCCTACTACCACTATAAAGTATATGAACACATCAAGTACTTAATAGCGTTGATATAGTAGGTACATATACCTATATCATGAATATATGTAGCTCCATGACATGCTTTCATATTCATGGACCTGCGGATATCTAAAGTGAACGAACGCTAAGGGATTTGATGGACTCGAAATCTTATAAAAAGATTTCCTATTGCTTTACTAGCTAGGCATAACTCACATTTTGCACCTTAAGCGTGGTGAGTTGGTCTTACAAGACCATCTTTAGCTAGTCTATTAACTTTATCTTAACCCTCATGGTCAAGTCAAGCATGCCTAAAATAGAGTCGAAAATGGGATAAGAATGGAAGATGTTCTATTTCGTCCATTGAAAACACCTTTCAATGTGACATGGCCAAACAGATCACCATGCCATATGATGTCTAAGACATCTAGACGAAAATTAAAGAAAACTAATCTTGGGAACGGAAGACACGAGGAAACATCGCACCTCAGGTGCATAGAGAGCATCGAGAAGAGACAACGTAGTCCCTTCAAGGAGCCTCGAATGATTTGTCCTTAATTCAAGGACATCTTCTCCATTGACGTTACCTAAAATGACGATTTATGAATCTACCGTGTAGTGGTGAAAGTTCACAAAAATCAATTCGTTCCTGAACTATATGCTTGCTTCCTCCCGTATCTGTAATCCACTAAAGATCACAGCTAGCAACAAATGTTTGGGAGTGCACACATTATCCAGGAGGGGCTGTGGAAGGAGGTACCTTAATCGAGTTAGGACAATCCTAAGCATAAGCTGCCTGGTTTCCACAATCATAGCACTCACACGTGCTATATGCTTCTCTTTATTTCCTTAGCCCTTTTCCCTTTCACAATACCAATCTTAGGTCCAGAACCTTTTGAGGGAATAGATCCGGACAAACCTGATGCTAAGCTAATCTCATGCGTACTCAACAGTGGGATGACTTTCAACTCCCCCACTAGATCGACATTTATGTAATACGACAAAGTATAACATCTTGATCGATCTATTCTCGAACCACTTTTGGTATTTTTATTTTTTTTTTTAAGTTTTCTAGGTACTGTTCATTAACAGTACCATCTTTGCCATCCTATAAGACCTAGAACTTAATGAGTGTCCTAACATTTCACGTTTATTCAGAAGAAACTGAAACCTCTGACATTATGTATCATAGTAAGTACTATCAAGTTCTTTTATTGGTAAACAAATTACCAACCTTATTGCCATATCTAAA
>NCQV01030601.1:0-13373 GCA_002740545.1 Lophocereus schottii
AGTGAAGTGTGCAAATCCTACAGGAGGTAGGTCGTGATTTTTTCACCTCAGTTGTGCTAGAGGTGTTTCCACGTAAAAATCCTATGTTCATTACTTCCGTACTTAATTTTGTTGAATTTTTACTTCTGTACAACTCAGGAACAGTCTGTGCGAATAGGATCTCACAACTATTTGCCAGCATATTGCGAAATCGGATACCATAATTCACCCCCTTCTTGTGGTTGTGTACTCTCTAATTCAACACTACTACCTACGTGAGATGAGTTCAAATACTTGAAGATTATTTTGAGGCTAAAGAATGTTCTGATGAAGAGAGTTTCTTGATTGCTATTCAAAAACACTAAGGTTATGCCTGCTATTGGCTTAAATACCTTGGGAGGGAGAGATCTCTCCAAGGCATGCCCAAAATCAAGACTTGGAGTAAGATCAAGCCATACATGGATGTAAAATTCAATCCAAATCAACTCATTGAAGAAGAACTCTTGAAAGAAAAACCAATTGTTCTACAAAAGAAGATATTGGTTCATAAGGAAAAGCTTATTTTCATTCAAGATGAAAGTAAACCTATTTTGGGTTTTGATGAAGCAAGAGAAAGCTTGCCGATGGATGAGAGCTCCCCTAAAGCTACCATTCAAATGGACTCTACACTGGTTCCTTTTTTTAAAGAAACTATAGAGGTGCAAGTTCAAGGAAAAGAAGAGCCTACCAATGTTCAAAAAGAGGCCAAGGAAGAAGATGACAACCTTTTGGATCTTGAAGAGAAGGAAGTTGAATCAAATCCGAACGTAGAGATTATAATACCTATTGTCCATGAATCTCACTCTTATCATCCACACTTTCCCAATTTGAGAATTCAGGACGAAATCCCCCCCCAAAATAATCATCCCCAAGGTCCCATTGTCCATCAAAATAATGTTGGGAGAGCGCTCTTGTAAGGGTTATCAGGCCACAAATAACACCTCTTAAGTATAATGGGTTCGAGTAATCTTCTGATGAGTATGTTAAGATCTTTAACGAGCTCATGAGGCCTAGGAGGGCTAATCAATGCTTTGATGTTCTCCTAAAGGTCTTCAATAACTCTTACACATTCATGAAGAAAGGAGTCCATAGTACTTTGGGTATTCTTAACCCCAACAGTGGTAAAGGGCATGCAAAGTTGCTGTCATGAACTGTAATCCTAAGGATTTAAGGGCAAGTCCTCTCCTAGGGCGATAGGTTGATGCAAAGCAAGTTACACGCTTGGGACTACCTTCTCAATCAAGGGTCTTGAACCAAGTTGATCCAATATTGACCTGACTTAGGGCCCTTAAAGAGGTCCAAGTAGGGTTAAGAAAGGTGGTTGGGCCGTTAGTAGACCTAAATAAGTAGTTGACCACTTAATCCTCTCAAACCTACCTCATTAGCTAATTTTTAGTTTTTTGGGTAGAATATAATGTTTCATTTCTAGCTCAAATTTAACTAGGCAAATGAGCTCCAATTTTTACAAATTATATATGGATGGAAAGCCCCAAATGTGTATTTCTAACAAGTCTTAAATCGCACTTTGACTCCAAGTATTGAAGAAGTTATGGGCTAAATAACTAGCAGGGTCAGTCCAAGACTTGAAAATGCACGCTTATGATTATGGGCTTAATTGAGGAGGTTATTATTGTAATTTTAGTTATTAATCAGCTTCACTCTTGGTTTTCCTCAAAATCTCAAAATCTTTATGTCTCTAAGGAGGATGGTGATTTGAGTTCTTCCCTTTAATCTAATCCTTGATGCTAAGGTTTTAGAGGGTTAGAGGATGGGTCTATTTAATCTAGGTGGTGATTTAACTTTTAGCCTAGACATATCCTCTTTGATTTATCTCTTGGTCACATATTTCAAGTATTAATTCAGCTCCATTAGAGGCTTTCTTCTAATTGGGGATTCTCTCGCTCTTCATTCATCTTTGAAAATATTGGTGTTCAACATCCATTAGGCTCATCTACAAGGATTTCACGCATTTATTTGCTCCAATGGAATTCAATCCACATCAGTTTTGGAAATTCATCTTCTCTATTAGAAGTTGTCCGCCTATGTTACTCCTACTTATGATTTTCTCAATTGCATTAACTCCTAGTGTTTGAATGCCACGAAGTTTAATTCTAAATCCTTTCTTGAACTATCAAGAAAGCGAGGCCCTTTCTTAAACCCTTAGGGATTAAACACTCTAATTTCTAGCTGCAAAGATTCTTCGTGGATTCTTAGGGAATCAACCCTCTAAGCTCTACCTCTAGAACAACTTTCTAAACTCTTATAGAATTTAGGCATTGAAATTTGCCAACCTCTTTGACAAGCACATTGTCTTGTCACAAGAACCCTCATTGGTTCTTTAGCATCACATTAGAGTTTTTTCTAATAATCCTACTCAACTTGATTTGACCTCTCACTAGCTTCTTTTACAATCTTATCCAAAGTGTTCACTTCACTTTTGAACTTTTCGCACCTTGGGTTCTCTAACTCAAAGTTTCATTCACTTGGTTCCAAGAGAATTCTCTTAACTCCTCTACCTCATAAGTGTTTACAAGAGTTTAGATAAGATATGAATTAAGTACAACAATTGATTTAGGAGTACTTAAGTTTTTAGGAGTAAATAACTTAGGTGTTCCACTGTTCATTTTCTATCATAGTGCTCTATTTGTAGCACTCTTGGCGCTGGAAGACCGTTGGGGAGATTAATTATCAATTGGAGATGAAATATTTTTGCATTCATTTATCTTAACTTAGAGACACCTATCGAGGTCCCTAACCTTTTCTTGAAAATTTATGCACCGCTAAATATGAGAAGACAAATCTTTCTCTTCTCTTGTTGGTTCCTTAGGCCAATGTTGAATCGACGTATTGGTTTTAAAAAGAAACTTGAGATGGGCAACCTTGAACTCTCTACATGAATGCTAATATCAACGTTTAGCTTGTTTTGGTCAAAGCGTCATTTTTAGTCCAAAATTGTTATTTCCCGTGCACTTGGCAAAACCTCTTGAACATTGAACGAAAATAAATTTTTTGCTTGAGTTTCTCTTAGTTGCAGCTCATTTAAGATTATAAATTTAAAGCAAGTTAGTATTCAAAAATTTTACCAAATTTTATGTGACGATAATAATTGCAGATCATCCCAATAAATCTAATTTCATATTTATACTCAATCATAAGACATAAATAAAGCGGATAATTCATAAAATTAATGACAAGCACATGAAGGGAAATGGCCCATAATCCAGTTTTCACTCAAATAAATGCATGTGCATGAAATTGCGTGCGTTAAAATATTTTTTTTTTTGGCACTAATTCTAAATTTGATTAACAGAGAGCATATCTTTCAAGGTCTCTGCACCCTGAACATTCTGATTTGATGTGGGTGACATTTAGAGTCCTCTGACTCTGTTGTGATTGCTCAGGCAAACTTTCATTCAAAGTTTCTTATGTTTGAGTCACGATTAGCTCTAAATCGTATCTCAATGCCCCTACCTTAGTTAAGATTAATCTTTTGTGTATAATAAGTGATGCAACTTTCACATATTTGATGGTTTCAATGTAATTTAGATTGGCAAGGATTGATTCTAGAGTCATTATGTCCCATAGATATAAGCACTATCGAAGATATATTGAGTGACTTTCATGATTCATACAATGCAATGAGTTCATACAAATAAATTTTTCTTTCACCCAACCTAGATAAGGTAAGCATAGAGTTCAAGTACCACTTCATGTCTAGCATTACAGGCAAAGTAAGAGATTCTAACAATTCCCCCCCTTTTTTGATGTAAGGTAACATTCTTTTTCATACAACTCTCCCCTTTTCTCTAGGGAATATATGATAAAAAGTATAATTCATGAGTCACATAGTTGTGTGATCGATTTCTTCTGTAGTCTAGGCTAGAGCATCAATTCGTTCAGAGTTTTACAGAATTTTCAACCTAGATTAAGAAAATGAAGGAATCATATTAATATATCCGTCAAGAAATGCATATAAGAATCCCAGTAGATCGCTATATCATGCATGTTCTTAGGATTTTCGATTAAAACATATTATTAGGAATGATAAGCTATCTAGGCATGAAAATCGATGATCGATGTGGACATATTGAAGCACAAGCATGTAGGGTTTGATCATACATTAACATGCTATTTAGATGTCAAATTAAAGCTGGCATAATGCATATAATGAATAAAAATTTAAAACTTAAACACCATGCTAAGCATATTGTTTCATTCATTTCACGACACCTGATGGCATCATAAAAGTTCCATGTTAGGGTCATAAACATTGACTCCTGCCCCTCTGCTTTGGGGACCTTACCCTCTACTTTCTTTTCCTGTCTTACTTTCATGAAAAGGTCTGGGTGAAGTGAACTCAAACCTATCAGATGGTGTTTTGAAAGTCAGCAAATACACCTAAAATTCGAACCCTTATTTATTTCACTCATTTTATAAATTTTAGGCTAAGAGCAATACACTTATTTTTGAGACCTTCAACCTTAACATTCACTTTGTTCTTGATGGATGTTAGGATGTTAACCGATGCACCTAAGTCCTAAGATTACTCTCTCTAGCAAGTCCATTTTTTCAAGTAGTAAGGAAAAACGTTCAGTGCCTAGGCTACTGCTTTTCTTCACCTCATTTTTTTTTAACAAATTTAAATTTCTCTTACCGAAGATCATTGGCTTGATATCTTGCTTTTTTCTAATTTATGGCATGCATTACTTAGGAAGATAATGTTCAAATAAAATTTCTTAATGTGGTGATTGAATATATCTTTTCACATTTTGAACTTTGATGATTTCCATCTCACATGACTTTCAGGGCAACGACATATAGCAAGCCTAAAAATTTCCAACTCAGGTAAGGCTATGATGTCTACTTACTTGCATGGGCGGATATCTGTTTAGGGGAGGGGTGTCCATGGACACCCTTCTTCCAAAAAAAAATAATTTAATGTCTTATTTTAAATGTGATTAAATTGGTATATATATAGACACCTCTAAATTAATGTTCAAAAAATTAATGATACTTTTTAAGTATATCTAGCTCACATATTAATATTTTTAAATTTTTTTAAATATCAAAAGTGTAGTTATAAAGTTGAAATTCGATAGAAAAGTAAAATAAAGTTAAATGCACCTAAGCTCAAATTTCTCTGTCCCACCCTATTTTATCTGGAGTTTAAACTTTAAATTTATGCTAATCCTAATATCTTTAACTTTCTTTTATTGTTACTAATTACTTTTTCGGCTGTTTAGTTGCAATGTGTTCTTGATGCAAACTTTTCTTTAATTTGACACTAATGATTGATTTGAACTTGATGCTATTTGTTTTTCCTTCTTTTGGTGCGATTAACTAGTGCACATTGCTTATATGTAGTTGTATTTCATGTGTTAACATGTTCGCTTCATGTCTCAATTTTTTTTGATTTTATTGCTTGGTGTTGATGATTTGTCTTCTGTAACTAACAGTTTTAGTAAACTCTATGTAATCGTAACATTCTACAATTTTGCACAATTCATGTATCAAATTTAAAGTACAACAAATCGCAAAGAACAAATGTAGTAGTAAAGATATTATAGTTTTTTTTTGAAGTAAAAAATGGGGTATATTATTATTACTTGTATGAAATAAACTACCATAATATAAACCATATAATTTCTTTTTTTTTGGGCATTGTACATAAGCAATGACATTAAATAGATGGACACCCCTATTCTAAACATCTAGATCCGCCATTGCTTACTAAGATATGACTTTGAATATTTCAATGTGTGATGATTTATTCCTCTGATGCCTCCCAAGTTTGATCTGATTACAACAATTATATTTTGAATGACTTCATTCATCTCTTTTCCTTTTGACTTCTTATGATGTGAATAAGTCATAAGAAATCTTTCAATCATAAGCACCTCAATCATAGTCTTCATCCATGCAAATTCTTGGATGCATGTTGTAATCTTCTTCATGCTATTGTGTTCAATCTTGCAATGCGATCACTAGAGAGGGGGCACTTTATTGTTGGACTTGATGGAGGCTGAATCTCGACTTTGAGAATCATATACAAAATCCTCCTTATGGTCTTTGACTACTGACTGTAATTCTGCTACTTTGCATAGTTGACTGTATCTCACTATCCATATGTTCTTTAATCAAATGACCGCTCATTACAAAAAAAGGCCATTCAGCGACGGCATCAGGGACGGAAAAATGCATTTTAGCGATGAAATTTTGAATCTAACGACGGGATTGGCGATGGAATTTGTCTATCGCATATTTGATCATCATTGTGTCCTTAGCGACAAAATTTTGTAATTCCGTCGTCAACTGACGACGGAACAGGTGATGGATAAGTTAGGATAGAGGGAAAGAAAGGCGTGTAGCTGGGCAACGAAATATTCATTCCGTCGGCATCAACAATGAAATCGGAGTCGGAATTTCCATCACTGATAGTGACAAAATGGTTGTTCTGTCGCCAAGTTAGTGTCTTTAAAAAAAAAACTGGCCCTAACGGCCATTATGTTGCTTATCCATCGATAGTTTTGCCTTTTTTAAATAAATTTATTTTTTACGCAATTGCTCTAAATTACAAATACAATTTATTTCCTGCAAGAAAATACACTGAGAACAACCCCCTCAATGCCAATGCTTTACTGGAAGCACTTTTAACAAATTTCAATCAACAACAAAGCCAACCATCACATACAAACCGAATACTTTCAAGTATCTCATCATAATTCATCACAAATGCATACAATGTATGCTTGAAAATATAAGTGTACTTAATAAACCATAGGAAAGAGAGAAAAATAGAGATGGAAATGCACATAAATGTATATATAAGCAAGAAATAGAGAGGGAAGAAGCAAGCAAGTCATGAGGGGTTAATCATCGACATGAGTGTCACCATGCTCTTCATCGTCATCGTCATCCTCGTTCTCTCCATCATGTTATGGGGTTTTAGTGAAGGGAGGTTGGGAGCCCAAACCAAGAGCTTGTTGCATTTGGAAAAGGCCCCCATTTGCTGATTCATGCTCATCATACTCATCATTTACTAGCCCATTCTTTGGTTGGACTCCTTTAATCGTTTATCTCCCTCCTTAAGCATCTAATACTTTTTAGCTTGCGTGGTAAGCTCACCCCCTAAGTTGGTCATCATGTCCCTTAAATCGTTCAACTCCTATTGGGATGGCACCTGACCTGTACCTACAGAAAACCATGTATATAAGAAGTATACATTAGTGACAATGACTTAACTCAGCCTAAAGTGATATTGTTCACAAGTTTTCTATTAATAACTAAAATACAAATAGTGCTTAAATTTACTATACCGGCTCGCTGAGAAAGACTGAAGTAGGAGGACTCCCTAATGTTCACTGTCTCATCTCCAATGCCATAAATACAACCCTTTTTGTTCGTATAGGCCTTCACTCACAACTTATTTGGATTTGGAATAGATTAAGATGGATCTTGGGAACTGGGGTTTGTGGTCCCTTGAGAGTTGATGATGTTTTAAAATTCTTTCTCAAAGGATTCCTAACATATCAATATAATTACAAAAATTAAAATATATTATACTTAATAAAAGTGTATGAACCACTAATTAAGTTCTACCATTGGGAATAACTTACATGTGTTATGATTTCTTATCAACCCAACGTCCATCCTTTTTGCCGTGAAATTTGTGAGTGAGGGCGAATACTCAACAATTGTTGGTTCTGTCCCAAGTTACTCCCTCTACATGTCAAACAAATTCAGAAAACCACACTAACCACTACAATCAACCAAATAACTAAAAGAAGTTGTAAGATGTACAATTAGTTACCAGTCACCTCCTATGCTCATGCCTAAGGATCGGACACCGGTGTGAAGAAATGGCCCAAGACTAGTTGGGCCACCAAGCCCCTTTTTTGGGATTTTTCACATAATTTGTTGTATGGTTTGTTTACCAATGTTGTTGGATTCCTCTTCATTGCTCATCACCAAGCCATGCGGACTGCTTGTTGTACTTTCGTGCCTTGCCAAGGAAGTCCCTCAAACGTACATTGCCTCTATTTTCAAAATTTTTTCTTATGCGATCCTCATGGATAGGATCCCAAGTAAACCACTTCTGCACATAAGAAAATGACAAATACATCAAATAGTGTCATAATTATGAATCAAGTACATATAAAGTGCTAATATGTAATAACTGTAGTTACCTTGAACTCTTCGAACCACAAATCTCTAACTTGTCTTGGCACTTTACCCCAAGAAGGTCAAGGGGTATCATATTTGCTTTAGAAGATTTGAGAAATCCTTCCAACAACACCTTCGTTTCGGAGAAAACGTCCAATTAACGCGACATTACGGAAAATACTTTCAATAACAAACACATAACAATTTTACCACTTACTCGTCACCATCTAACACAATATATGTCTTTGGTTGACTACTCCCATTACTAAACTATGTTTCACAATCTCCAGTCCACGTTTTGCTGGGATTGGTTAGAGTTAAGGTTGACAGATGGGGGAGTAGGGTTGGATTGGTTGGGAATAAGGGAGTTAGTTGCAATGTTATATGCATATTGTTAGGAAATGATTATCTAGTGAGGATATATGGGATATAGGGAGTGAAAGACCTTGAGGGAACTGCCTCAAATTGAGTGGGAATTGTTCCTACAGCACCTATCATGTGAGGTGTTAGGAAGGAAGGTGAATCGATGTCCACTACACTAGCCTGGGCACTGGAGCTCCTCCTCCCTCTTTGTCGACCTCGAGTAGAGGACTTACCACAACGGGGAATGGAATCTATACCTGAAGTAATTGACAACAAATACAAGTACAAATAATGATTGTACAGATCTATGATAGTCACACAGAACACTAGTTAGAACATCATGTTTTAAAATTAACACATATAATAAAAGTACATTTACACACATTTGCATTACAATGATGGTAACAATTCATAAGCATTTAATTGTCTGCATCATCTTCCCTACCCCAAACCTCGTCATCATTCTCATCATCACCGTCGTCATCATTATCTTATAAATGTAAATCTCTCTATTCTTCATCTGTTTCATTCTCATCATCCCACTCACCCTTTTGATCACCCTAATCCTCCTCTGCCTCATCTACATCATCATTTACTTGAATAAATGAAAACCCCATGTCATCATTTACTTCTTCCGGTGGTCCGCTTTCGTCCACTAATGATGTATGGATAACATTATTCACACGTTCAACGAGTGTCATCATGCCCATTTGTTTATAAGCAATGGGTAGAGTTTGGTTAGTATGACAACAAGTCAATTGACTATATCCTATGATCAATTTGGATAATGGCATGAAGCACACTTGTGATGCAATGTTTGGAAAGATGAATTAATCTTACTCTCTGTACCTCCTTGTGCGGTGGATCTCAATAAGTTTGCTTAGTTTATGAGATTGTGTCCCATAATTCAATGTGAGATCAGACCACTTACAACTGAATAGCACACATCTTTTAATTGGTTCACCTACATACTCGATTTCGATGATATCATAAGTACGCCATAGTAATCGTTTTCGACATCATGTTCTCCAGTCCCACGCACACCAACACCACAATTGTACGTTTTCTTCCCAACGCTATGCACTTCTGTGTAGAATTTGAATCCATTAACTCTATACACAGTTCACATTGACACATGTATGTTAGGCTTTGCGGCCAGCTATGTCGAGTACAAACGTTTGTGACTGTCGAATAGTTGAATATAATGCACCTAAGGTGACAAAGGATGTGGTTTTAGTTAATACAATGCACTTAATTGTGTCCAAATAATTTTAAGTGAATAAGTTCAATTACTTACATTTTGACTAAATCAATCTGCAAAATGAGTTTCAATGATGGTATCAACATCAGCATCACCAACATTGGGATTTGTAGTTCGGAGTTGTTTTGTGAAAATTCTATGACATTTTGTACATATTATAAATGCACAATTGTTTTTTTCAAGCATATACTCAATGCAACTTCTGTTGAAAGGTAGCACTCACCTAATATAAGGCTTGATTATCATCACAATTCAATAGCACGTGAAGATGAGCAGCAATATATTTAGCATCTGTGAGATACCTTGATCTTTCCTACCCAATAGTGGCTCCATGCGACTCAAACACAGATAGAGTTGGGACGTGGTTATTATGTTCATCGCCATCCTCATTTCTTCGATATCTATTGCGCATGGAGGGCACATTATAGCCAAAGTACTAGGAGGCAAAAAAACGTCCTTTCAGCTTCTAAGTAAACTTTTGTAATTGAACCTTTAGGATATGCTTGTACCAATGACTTGTAAGTAATCACATAGTTTAGTTGTTTAAATCCATTTTCATCAAATATAGTCTATTTTACCTTACAAATGGATACATCGATCGAAACTGCATAGAACCACCAAGTAGTGCCTCTTCTGCAAGTGTACCGGTAAGTGCTCCATCACGTTGAAGAATCCTAGAGGAAATATCATCTCCCACTTACAAAGAGTAATAGCAATGTTCTGATGCATATTCTCAAGCACATCCTCTCGCAGTGTCATGGAGCACAAGTTCTTTAAAAACTGACTTATTTCAATGAGAGGTTTTAACACATCATCCAGGAGAGCACCAAATACAATAAGTAATAGAGTCTTCATAAACACATGGCAATCATGACTTTTCATATTGTTAAACTTTGCTTTGTTGGGGTCCACAATATTCCTCAAATTAGAGCAGTATCCATTAGGCATGCTAAGTCCTTTTACCAATTCACGCAGCTCTCTTCTTTTATCCATAGCATGAACGAACTTTGCTTTTGGTTTAACCATTTTGCCACTTGGGCCTGGTTGCAAAGGTAATTCTTTATTATCACATATATCTATGACATTCATTCTTGATTTGACGTTATCCTTTGTTTTTTCAGGAACATCCATGATAGTGTTAATGATGTTTTCGAAGAAGTTTTTTTCTATGTGCATCACATCCAAATGATGCTTGAGCAACTGATGTTGCCAGTAAGGTAACTCCCAGAATATGCTCTTCTTCGTCCAGTTATGCTCATTTTACTTAAATCTTGCTATTTGAAAGTCGCTGTCTGTCGTTACCATTTGGTAGGTTTCCACATCAATGCTAGGATTTTCCCCAAAAAGGCGGCACAGAGGACCCCCCGTAACAGTTCTACCTTTTTAAAATGAAGTTTGATTTCTTCTAAATCATGAGTCTTTGGCAAGAAACATCAATGTTAATCAAACCATGAGAATTTACCTCCATTTTTAAGTCTCAAAACTTTTTGTTGTTTCATACATACTGGACAAGCGAATTGCCCATTAGTGGTCCACCCAGACAGCATTCCATATGCCGGAAAATCATTTATGGTACACATAAGTGCAGCCTCATTTGAAATGTCTTTCTCGTAGATATGTCGTACATTTCAATTCCAACATCCCACAGCTCCTTCAACTCATCAATAAGAGATTATAAATATAAATATATTTTGTTCTTGGAATTTTTAGAGCCGAGGATTACACAAGTGAGGATCATAAATGGTGTAGTCACACATATTTCGGGGGGAAGGTTATAAGATGTAACCACCACCGGCCAAATGGAACAAGATCTTGAAGCTAAACTGTAAGGATTAAATCAATCAGCACATAACCCAAACCTAACATTTCGAGACTCTGCAGCAAAATCAGGGTACTTGTTATCGAAATGTTTCCATGCTGCCCCATCTGATGGATGACATAAAACACCATCGTCATGCCAATTTTCATAATGCTATCTCATGTAGAGGTGGGCAAAGCTGATCTGACACGATTATCGACCTGAAATTGACACAAAGTTGAGTTTGGATATAAATTTTCAACCCATTTAATTAAATGGGTTGACATGTTCAACTAGTTCAATTAAATGAGTTAGGTTCAGGTTGAGATTTTCGACACGAAAAAGTACCTATTTAACATGTTTAATTAAATAGATTAAATATCAACTCATTTTTCTATTTGACATTTATCCATTTATCGTTTTATTAAATAACAAAGAATAAAAAAATAAAGAAATTATGAATTATGATGAATTGGGAAAGTTTTAGAGAGTAATTGTTTAATGTAATATGTAACTTAATTTTTAACGTTATGTAATTACATGTTAGTTGAAAATATTAAATGCGCAAATGGGTAATTAGCCGACTGAATTTAGCCTCCTTATCTTAAACAGGTTAAGTGAGTCAACCCGTTTAAAAATTAAATGGGTATAGGTCAAAACTTTTCAACTTGTTTAATAAACGGGTTAGGTTCAGGCCGAGAAATTCTCAACCCGTTTAAATTTGACATGAACACGAACCCAGCCTAACCTGATCCATTACCCAGCTCTAATCTCATGTGCTCTGCAGTGCTTCTTGATGCATACAACCTCTGAAGTCGATGTTTCAATGGCAAGTAATGCATCCTTGCATATGGAAATGAATTTTGATTCCTTTGTTGCGACCTTTGCCTCTTCCATCTCGAATACCCACAAAACTTGCATGCATCGAGATTCGAGTCCTCTTTAAAGCACATCATGCAACCTTTATGGCAAAAACCAATGTGTATGACATCGCTGCCAAGATCTTTAACAACCTTCTTCGCCTAACCATAGCTGTTCGGCACACGGCTGTTAGGTGGGCACATCTCCTTTATTAACTGAACAATTTCATTCAAACTGTTTTGTGGCATGTTATAATTGGACTTGATACTCAATACCCAAATCGCAGTAGAGAGCTACTATGTGTAGAACAACCATCATACAAGGGTTATTGAGCCACTTAAACCATATTATAGAATGGTTCTTTACAAGTGCTTGGCTCTTCATCCATCACATTTTGATTTGCCAATATAGCATCACCAACCATGTACTCCATACGACCTACCTAGCGTTTATTGTAGTCATGATTAGTAAGACTTGAATCACTGGTTTCAGTCATTCTAGTAGTAGAATATCCAAAATCATATTGTTCAAGTTCTAGTTCTCCATGGCTTATCCAATATCAATATTCTTTCACAAAACCCTTATACATCAGGTACATCTTTACCTCATCGACTATTAAGTACACTCTATTTTTACACTTCGCACATAGATATCTACACTTCCTCCCCCCCACACTTTGGAACTCTAGTTGACTACATGCAAATACATCAAATTCATTTACTCTATTTAGAAATTCTTGCATACAACCATTACACTCAGGCAATAATCTATTATGTATCCACAAATGATGTGGATGGCCATTCATTTTCTACTCAAACAATAATATTCATGAAACGTTTTTGATTGGTGTTAATTTCAATTTATATAATTCTAATTATATAAATGTTCTTGATTATATATTACACATAT
>NCQV01030666.1:11843-23986 GCA_002740545.1 Lophocereus schottii
ACTTAGCAAATTAAGTCACACACGGCCTCGCAATCCACACGATTGCAGTAAATCACAACCCAGGCTCCCTCCTCATAGAACACCTATCACAAGGAACCTCAAAACTGTCATTAGTTCAACCTCAAGCATCCGACTACCAACTCAGTTTCATTTCTATGACCACAGCATAACATTCATGAAGATCACAAAGAATGTGTAATAGTTGCATTTAAACTTGCCGAGTAAGTAGCGTCCAATCAACAGCACATTACGATATCCATAATTTAAATAATTACGAGTAACATTAACTTAAATAAGGCCTTCGGCGAGCTATGATGAACTAATAAAGAATGGAACCAGCTATGCATTCATAATTCATAATTACAGAATAAGCATGCCAAACCTATGTCATTTTCATCCATAAACTAATCTAAATAATGGTTTCGATTCTGTTTTAAATAACCAAGGTTACTAGATCGTTTCAGAATTGTTACGAATTACCTACTTAACATGCATCACTTTTAAGGCGTTCCTAGATTGACTCAAAGACATTTTCGAGCAAGGGTTAACTAAATTATCATGCTTCAATTTAAAATTTTCTTAGATCGTTTCATAGGCATTTTCAAGTAGAAATTAAATAAAATAAGATGCATCGATTTAGAGCATCTTAGGTTATTTTGAAGTCACTTATAAGCATAGATTAACTAAACTAATATATATCGATTCAACGCATTATTAGGTTATTTTGAAGTTACTTTCAGACATGAATTAACTAAACTTAACATATATTGATTCGAAGCATTCTTTACTCACATATACCCAATTTTGCTAAACATGAAAGCCACCAATTCTGACAATTTAAAGAGCTTACTTTCTGCCCTAACTTTCTGCCCTAACTAAATAGATTCTTCTAACCTATTTTAAGCAGCATATTCAGGCATATAATTCAGTTTAAATCTAACAGTTTCGTCATCTGCTAACATGCATTATCTCAACTGATTTTAATTTAATTATAACATGCATAATCAGTCATCATAATTCCAATTAATCTAAATCCTAAACTGACATACATCATAACTTCATAGCTAAAACATTTTCGAAATTACTAATACTTAGGAGGCGAGAAACCACCACCTCTCTTCGATGTGGTTTTAGATGTGGTTTCAGATGCACTAACAGGCGAGAAACCATCATAACTTTCTGCCCTAATTTAAGGGTTTTAGATGTGGTTTCAGATGTGCTGGAGCCCGGGAATCACCTCCTAATTCGTTGCCCAACTCAGATCCCGAATCAGCCCCCTTTCAAACCTGGTTCTACGATGGGTTGTGTTGATTTCAGCCTAATGTGTTGGTCGCCGGAATCACAAACAACTGCCGACGATGGTGGTCGCTGTAGTGGCGGTGCGCAGCCTGGTGTTCGCCTCTCGCATACCCTCGTGTCTCCATCTCTCTCTTTCTGATTTCATTGGGTCACGGAGGGGTGTCAGGAGTAGTCATCGGCGTGTGTTGTCGTCATCGTCGACCACCTGGCCGGCCTTATCCTCCCTCTCCATTGCACAGCTTTCTTCCGATCTCTCTTGTGTGGTTCGTAGGCTGGGGTCACGAGGAACCCACAAGAAACCCCCTTTTTTGCCCTCTAGTCTGCGTTCGTGGGAAGGAGGAGAAAGGGGCTTCGCCCCTTTTTACTCTTTTTCTTTTTCTTTTTCTTTTTTTTTGTTTTTGGTCAATTGCTAGTCTAATTCGGATGCTGTACTCTGAACCCAAATCAATAATACGACCCTTCATTGATTATTCATTTCCAAATACGCCAAGTTTCGATTTATTAACCAACGAAACAAATTCTAAGGTTGACAATCTAATCGTATTCGCGTTCCTACGCGATTTAGTGGCTGATAAAAATCCTTATTAATGCTTATTAAAATCATCAAGAAATCTTAAAACTAATAATAATAATATTAATAGCAAAAATGACATTCTTTTCAATAAAATTATCACTTACACAAGCACATCAATAATAATTCAACTTATATCGTTAATAAAAATACAATTTTATAACGTAAAAAGGCAAGACATTTAGCTTAGCGCAAAAGTGAAGAACGTGGGTGTTACACACTGCCCCAAATCGCACCTTAAATTCATGCAAATAATTCTAATTACTCTTCCTGTCCTTCATTATTCTTGCAATCTCGCATTTCTCAGTCCACCCAGAATTTCATGTTTTCAATCAATAATTGCATGGCCAAGCGTCAAAACTTTTGAAATTAAATACTAGGTTAGGGATTGAGGATCACTCACCTTAAATCCAAGCAATTAGGACTTGCTTAAGGGTTGGCTCATGTGATTATGGTCTGGTTCGAACTCCCCCTCCTCCTCTTGGTGTTGCCTCCAGCCTTGCTATTGCTACTGTTTGCATGACCCCTTCCCCCTCCTTGAACCACTCATGCTGCTGCTACTGTACTCCTTTCCAAATTCTACCCCATCGCTGAAATCCAACTCCACTGTCAACACTGCGGTCATAGTGGTGGAATCCGACTCGACCTTGATTTACTACAACGCCATCATGCGCTTGCAGCCCTATCAAGTTTTTAGCGTCATTGACGGGGACTAGTGTCAAATATTAGATTTTTCGCAATAGGTTTGACTAAGCCCTTTTTTTGAAAATTAATAAAATAAATTTTTTTTGAAAAAAACAATGGCAATTCCTAATTTGAGCATGAATTATTTTGGACGTATTTCAAGTGTTTGCGTGCTTTTCTTACTCAAAGTGGTATTTTGTAAGTAAACGGAAAATTTTGGACATTGTTGATGAGGGTGTAAACAGTAAAACCTGTGTTCTTTTAGAGTATTAGGGTTTTCATGGTAAAAGTGCTCATAAGGCATGGTATTTACCTGGTTGAATTGCTTATGATTCATTTGAGTTTGAGAAGGCTAGTCTTATTTCTGGATATTGATACCTTGATCTATATGCATTATATGCTAGATCTTATTATACCCTTTTTCCGTATGACTTTTATAATTCTTCGGACCATGATATAAATTCATGTCCTTATCATGCATACTATGTTCTACCTAACTTTGCATCACCAAGGATAATATTTTTGTTGTTCTAACCTTACCTAATTCATCCTTACTTGATTCACCCTTCCCTTTAGCTTAGTGCACGAGGCTTGAGGTAGGTGAGCCTTTTGGGCAAGTTGCTAGGTTTAGTATTGTTGATGCATGTTTGTGCATGAGGAGTCTCCTAGCCTTGGTTGTACCAGTGTTCTCCCCAATTGCCTTGATTATTCTCTAGCTTCCCCTCTTTGTTCATTGCCCTCTTCTCCCCCCTAGTATTACATTGGCGTTCCCATTATTAATCGTACAATTTGTGATGCTAATGTTGATTTGGGCATGAGGATAACATGTTTGATGTGCTTGGTGGGAATGTTGATGATTATGTGTCCCTAGATTACTTTAGATGGTATGATCTCTCCATTGATCGCTATTGCGTATGCCTAAAGGACTTGCCTAGGAAGGTTATATGGACTACATGTTTTAATCCTTCTTATGATTTTTCTAAGGCCTTTGATAACGTTAAGAGGATCCTTATTATCTTTGGTGTTATTTTGGTTATTTACACTTACCTTGTATTTTCTAAATTATCATCCCGAGAGTTTGATAAGTTCCCACGTGTTTTGACGACATCTAATTTGATGGGCTATGTCTTGAAGTTCTGATGGAGTGGTTGATATTCTGTTTGACCCATTTACGAGGAGGCCTTAGCTTAGCTGTAGACAACATCTAACCTAGTGAGATCGTTATATTTTCTTACCTTTCCCTTCCCTTACTTTCTTTACTTTGATTAATAATGCTTTATTTAAGTATAAGGGAAAGGTAGTTCAATGTTTTTCATTTTGGTTTTTAGTTTGCATACACGTTAGAGTATATAGTTTTAGATTTCTTTTTGTTTGCATAAGCATGTTCAATTTAGTTGCATTTAGGTTTGTATATTGGATTGCATGTAGACGTGGTGTTGATTGGATTGAGATGCCTCCGATGATGCTTAGCTAGGCACGTTAGTTTTTATAAGCCCGAGTAATATTTGATGAGTGGCACCTTTTGGTGCTAAAATTTGTGAAGATTTTGTAAATATTTCTTGTTTTGACCCTTGTTTTGATTGGGAAGTCCTTGACACAAATATAGGTACATGAGAGTCATTTTATGAGCTTATTAAGTTTTTAGTAGATGTCCTATGAGATTTTGAGCCTTATTTGAACTAATTCATCATATTTAGTCTCATGAACTTGTGTGTGTATGACTCTTCCATGTTCTATCTCTGGAACTTGACTTGACTCTTTCTTAAGACCACATTAGCATATGCATAGTTGATGATATGATATAGGCAGTCTTTCTTTGGATAGTTTAGCCACATAGCTAAACAACGTAGCCTTGTGTTGGATATTTATGCCCTTTGCTAGCCCGTTTGAGCTATAATCATTTTCTTATTGTGATCCCTTCATATTAACCCTTGGCCAAACACTTATTCCTATCTTTATGCCAAGTCTATGGAGCAGCACTTCACCTTTGTAATGAATGGTTTTAGGCATAGTTGAGCTTCATATGGCTTTGGTATATTGGTTTATTGAGGGATTGATGTTTTTGAGCATTTAGTTGTGTTTTCCTCTTATTTGGGTTATGCATCTATGTATTAGATTGTGAGTTGACAATTAGTTGTCCTATAACGTTCAAAGATTGAAATTCTTATTTGATTTACCAAAAAAAGAAAAAAGGGAAAAAATAGAAAAGTCACATTAAAAAAGCAAAAAAAATGAGGGAAAAAAGAAAACAAAAATGAATAAGTGATTGGCGTTGTACATGTAAATAGCTTGGGTTCCTTCTTTGTTAGCTCCTTTCATACTTAACTCATTGAGGATGTGTGTTGTTGGGGTTTAGAGTGTTGGTAAACTTCATGGTTTCTTGGTGCTTTGTTGGTTACTTCCTAGTCATTTATCTACATAACTCCACATTCCCCAAGTTTAGTAGTCCACTCTTTTCCCTTAACACTTCTAGCCCACACTATAGCCCATGTAAAGTCCTCTTCATTGTTATATGCAAATTGCCTTTTCAGTCATGGAGAATTTGAGAGTCTTGGCAAGCATATAGTGGTTTGCATCATTAGAATGAGTCACAAGTGAATCCATGCTATATTTCAAACACATAAATAGGACTGTTCGCTCTTTCCCAATAGTGGGGTTCTACCAGTGTATTTTGCTATACAGTTCCTTATACTTGGATGATGTGCTTTGTGGTTGTTTGAAGTGATCAAGTTTGATATTGAACTCGTGGTCGTATATTTCTATGAAAACATCCACCTTCTCCTGAATGTAAGATGTATTATATGCTATTTGCAATTGTCATTAATTGATATTCTTGCTTGTGACGTGCTATGAGTTACCTAGTTTGAGGAGGTTGTTATGTTTTTGAGTCCTAAATGCATCTCCCCTTGTTGGTTTTATCTAGTGTTTTCTTGAGGACAATAAAAGGTTTAAGCGTGGGGGAGTGATGAACATCATATTTGTATAGGATTTCATGAGTGTTTGGGAGTCATTTTTTGGCACCAGTGTGCTTAATTGCATAATTTGTGTCCTTATTTCTACTTAACTTATTTTAAGAGTGTTTGTAGATTTTCAATTTATAAGCCTAGTTGTGTGAGTACAATGATGATTTTGAGGCCTTGTGGATTAAAGGGGGTAGTAAAAGAGGTCGAAAGACACCGAAGACGAGCAAACCATGGCCAATGCCACGGTCCAGAAAGTTCTAGGTAAAAGCAGTAGGATAAACAAAGGGACAACCACTAAACCCAATAGCACCATGGCCTAGGTATGGTGGTGGACATGGTCTGTGGTGTTCCTCACGGTTGGACCATAGGAAACCTCCTTCCTCGAGTCGCTTTGTTTTCTTCACGGTTGTTCGACTTCTGGGCTGTTTTTACTTTTAGCTGGAGCATTTCTGTGATAAAACCTATTTTCATCAATCATTGACCATTCCATTCCATCCACTTTCACATTCCACCATCTAGTGTTTAGTTTGGGGACCAAATTTACCAAATATCGAGTTAGTCCCTATAAAATTGACTAAGCATTTCTTTATGTTTATTTTTTTATTTACTCTAGTAGTGTTTGTGTTGGATCTTACAAGATCTTGCCCTTGGATGCGAAAGCTAATCCCATAAAAACCATATCCTAAGATTGGACGAACTTTTCGTTTAAGGAGGAAGAAGTAGCAGTTGGAGAAATAAAGGCGCAAGGCTCGTGAGGCCTCATCAATAATGGCCGGTAGAGGAGGAGACCAAAGAATGACACTCTTGGATTTCATTACCCCAGGGGTCCAAGGCATCACATCTAGCATTTCTCATCCGAATGTGGAAGTTAACAATTTTGAGCTCAAGCTAGCTCTCAATTCCATGGTGTAACAATCCCAATTTGGAGGAACTACATTGGAGGATCCTAATTTACACCCCTCGGTCTTTTTAGAGGTTTGTGACACTTGGAAGCTCAACATAGTTTCTACCAACACCATTCAACTTTGGCTATTTCCCTTCTCCTAACTTAGGGAAGAGGCGAGAGCATGACTTCATTCTTTGCCTCTCCGATGTATTACACACAGGATGAGCTCACCCATGCTTTCCTACTGAAATTCTTCCCACCAGGCAAGACAGCGAGCTTGAGAAATCAAATTGCAACTTTTGCTCAAAGAGAGGATGTGATGCTCTATGAGGCATGGGAGCGATTCAAGGACTTATGCCGATTGTGACCTCGCCATGTTCTTTAAAAGTGGATCTTTACTCAAGCATTTTATAATGAAGTCACTCAACCAATGCGATCTACCGTAGATGCGACGGTATGTGGTAGATTGATGAACAAAACAGAGGAAGAGGCCTATAACTTAGTCGAGGAGATGGATCTTAACAACTATCAATGATCCAATGAAAGAGGATAACCCAAGCGGGTTGGAGGTAAGTTAGAAGTTTATGCTCTTACTTTATTTTCTATTAAAGTAGATGCCATGACTCAAATATTGGACCATTTGAATCTAGCTTTTCTGTTCAATCTTATTATTGGACTTGAATTAGTTTCATATGAGCAAAGGTACGTTTCTAATGTCACTTGTTCAATCTATTTACTTATCCATTGGTACTTTGCTCATTCAATCTACTAATCTATCCATTGAATTTTACCGGTTCAATCTATTGATCTATTTATGGCACTTGCAATTCTCACACCTATATCTTATATCCTCATAAGTAAACTTTAGTAATCCTTATTTAATCTTATTGTCATACTTGACTTGGCTCTATATGAGCCAATGCATGTTTCCACGACAACCTATTCAATCCATTTATCTATTCATTAGACCTTGCTTGTTCAAGCTATTTATTTATCCATTATACCTTGTTTATCCAATCTATTTATCTATTTATTGTATTTTGTTTGGCCACTCCCTCGATTGCATTTATCCCGTTAATGGTATCTATAAAGCCACCCTGTTGGAACTCCGTTGCTAGCCATCCTTTTTTTTTTTTAAATCATCAACTAAACTCAAAGGTAACTAGGCCATCTATCTTCTTGGATCACTATGTATTGGATCCTTTATAATCAATGTTTATAAACCACGATTCTTGAGGCATTATATTTCAAAATTCATGATACACTTATGTTTATCTTTATTTTAACCCCCCATGTTAATTCCTCCGTTATAAATCTTTTCTAGTCTCATTGTTCATTTCTTTTGTGTGCAATGATTCTCTTGGCTAAGAATTTCATCACTCTCATCCCTAACCATGGTCATTTCGTTGCCTATTATTGACGGGGAGTATATCCTTGAGTAGTCTGATGAGGGAAGATCATGTAATGCATTAGGAATATTAGATGAGGACATTTTGATAAGGGCATAATATCAAGCACTATCAAGTTATATTGGAGTGAGCTAGAAAAAATATTGAGTACAAGGTCAGAGCTAACCTAAGCAAGCATTAAGAGGAAAAATTCAAGTACATGTTGAGGTGATACAAGGTCGATAAAAGAGTTGTGCTGGAAAAACAAAGAAATAACCCAAGTTTCAGATGGGTTATGAAGTATTTCAAAAGGATTTTCTAATCAAAGTAGTAAGAGACCGACTATCCAAGGGCAAGTAGGGACTAGTTACATAGGGCTCTATGATTTATCGAAAGGTTAAATCCCGTAGCTTGTTGACTGCACCTACCTGTTGAACCCGATCATGTATATGGCGTGTTTTGTTACTCGTAAGAGTATCAGAGTACTTATCAGGGTATACAATAGTTTCCATTAGTGGATAAGATGATGAACTAGTAGTGAGCACCTCTTCACTAGTAACAAGGTTATTTTCTCTCGAAGAGAATATCAATTTGGAATCAAAGTAATTGAGTTCATTGAGGCTATTATGTGAAAAGTATCTGGATCTACTATGGAAACATGGGATTACGCAGTTATACAATACGTACACACCCTTGGTTGGAGTACATTAGGCCAATAATACCTCTTCAGAGGGAAGCAATGGGAACTAATGACCCATGTGTTTTAAAGCAGCATTGTATATATTTGGCAAGTGTCATAAGTTTCAAGGACGAAACTCTTTAAGAGGGGAAAGCTGTAATACCCCGACCCTAACCCATACTTATTTATTTAAATCATATTTATTTATTCAATTAATCATGTTGATTCATTTAATTTATCATGTTTATGGATTTAATTGTTCATGGTTATTTGTTTATCCAAATCATGTTCAACAATTCAATTACCCTCAATTTATATATTTACCGAATTGCCTTATTTCATTTAAATTTATCACTTTCATTTATTGTACTTACTCATCTCGATTGGGGGACATTTCATTTGAGTCCCATTTTACAATTCAAGTTTCATTGATTGTTAATTCAAGTTTTGTTGATTAATTAAATATCGGGTGAATCAATAGTAGGCCTCAATAATCATGGTTTGAGAAATTATTATTATTATTATTATTATTATTGTTATTATTGTTATTATTATTATTGTTATTATTATTTTTATAACATTACAAAAATTTAATTTTGAGTTAGGCAATAATGTTATCATTAGGAAGCCTTTTATTTCCGAACCCAACTTATTTCATCCGATTTGAAGCCCAACAAGTTACCTATTTTAATCTAACTAATTACCATGGTTAGCTTAAAAGGTGGCTTTACTAGACAAAATTTCAGCCAAATGAGTTGATTAGTAAAAACACACATCATAATCCACAAACTTCATTTTCTCTCTCTTCTTTCTCTCCCCCACTGCCAGCAGCAGCTGTAGCCAATTTTGGCTGATTTTCGGAGAGTTTTCCAGCCATCTATGGTGATCTCCGACCCACCCGACATCCTTCTACCTCTAGCCATCATCAAAACCACTAAACCTCATCTCTATCTCAACTTATTTGCAATTAAAGCGAGTAATCTTGAAATTTGATCTTGTTGATTTTGATTTTGATTTTAATTTTGATTCTTGTTTAAATATTTGTGATCATTGATCGTGTTGTTTTGATAAGAACTAAGAGTTATTTTGGTGTTCATTATGATGAAGTTGAGCTGAATCATGCTAGGGTTTAGGGATGACCATGTTCATACAAGCTTAAGTTAAAACCATATTTATGGATTAATTTGTATTTGATTTTATTATCTTTAGTTTTATTGATGATTATGATGATGCTTTTGGTAATTTGGAATGATTTGAAGTGAGGATTTATATGAAAAAGAGAGGAAAAAGTCAAAACAGTGAGGCTGAAAATTTCAGTAAAATAGGGCAGAGTTCACGATTAAACTGGTATTGGTTGGCCCATTGACAAATTATGCTTTTTGGTGGATAGATAGTTCAGTGTGTTAGCTTTCAAATGCCTCTTGAATCACCCTAATCCGAGGTCTTTGGAAAACGTTATGGTCGTTTTACCAAAACTGCGCAGAATGGACTAAAAACTGACATACTCGTATTTTAGCCCCATCTTGGGAATCCTACTGTGGGAATCATATCTTGTGTTGTAAATGAAAGGTTTTTTGAAACTTCTTAATCTTTTCATATTGGGGTTTTAGGTCTCCATTTGAGGTCTAAGGTGAAAGTTATGAATTTTTAAAGTGAACTGACATGCTTTGGTGCAAATTGGGCAGTTATTGCAATTTATGTGCAACGTATACTTGGAGGAAAATATTAAAAATTGCAGTGTAGATTGTCCATATTATTTTCGAATTTCCTAGAAGATTTCATGAATTTTGGTTGATTATTTTGAGTTTGGTGATTTTGGGAAGCATTTTGAGTAATTGTGCAAAAAACAATAATAAAGATTAAGCGAGATTGAACATGCACTCATTTTGTGTATTTTTGGGCCAAGTAAGGTCATTTAAGGGGAAAATGAATATTCATGGACTTTTATGGGGCTTTTACTTGATTAATGAGAAAGAAGAAGACAAGTATATAATTTGGGAGCTTGTTTATGAACTTTGAATCATTTATGGATTTTACAAAGAAGTGAGCTTAATAGCTTCTATTGAGTTCAATGATTCATTTGAGGTGGAATTCTATGTCTAATGGATTTATGAATGAAATAAGAGAAGTGGGAGAGTTATGACACAGAAACCATATTTATCAGACCAAATTATTACTGTTTATGCTATTTTAAACCAAGATATATCCCTCTTGCCCTCAAACGTTTATTACTTATTCAATTCAGAATGTATCAAATGTAGTTATCAAGCCAATCTAGTGTACTCGTTGTTATCTTGAACTAAGCTATATATCAGCGACCCTTAAACCTGTATCAGCAACCTATTTCAGAAAAGGTCACAATTACTCTCTCAATTGTCACCATCAAGGCCTTTTCCTTTGTAATCCTAATTATCTCATTATGGACTATTTTACTTTCATTTACTTTATATCAAATTTAATTACTTTCACCAATTCAGTTTTGAAAATACCCAAGTTATGTATATCATTTAATTACTCAATTTCTATTACACATACTTTTACTTACTCAATTACGAGAGAACGGATCATTTACTGACTATACATACCTACAATGACATTTATGAAACAGAGTCGAGACCCAGTTATCGTTCCCGTTATGCATAAGTACTATCAAGTCAGAACATATTTATTAAGTTAGATGATATTTATGAAACAGCTGACTTGTATCAAGTCAAATGACATTTTTAAAGACTCAAGGTATGTCTATTGCTTGTATCTTTAGAAAACAGAACATGTTTGTCAAGTTACAACCCTTAATGAGTTTATCAATGAATCAGTTTATACAGTCATTTGCCATTTAACTTGTGACCTCGTCAGTTATCATCTATAGCACGTGAGCCCATCATTTATCCGCGCGGCTTCAGGCCAACTCTTAATTGGATTGGCAGGTACACACCTATGTATAGATCATATCATTGCAAGGGGTTCACATCCAGATAATAATGAGCAATTCAGTTTCATATTACTTTCATTTTCATTGTTATTGCAAACTAAATGAGTAGCAAAAGCGGGTACCTATCAACAGTATTTCTATGCTCATTTTACAATGCAGGAATGCATGTACTGAGTTTTTGCTTAAATTTTCGAATTGTTTTCATGTTTTCTATTTTAGGTGATGAAGTATCACATGTTTCTCCATTTAGCAAGCCCTTTTAGAACTCATCAGATGCTCACAGTGGATTCAGCATAGCACGAATATTGGGATCGACCTCAGGGTCAAGTTGGGCTTTTATTTGTGTAGTGTGGAGTGCGAGTTAGCATATGATATGATTAAATTGATTGTATTGAAGATTGAACTATTATGGACTTTGGTCTTGAAGTATTTCATTTTAATAGATATTGTGATTTGAACTTGATTTGCAAGATTAAATGGTTTTAGTGAGCCTTGTCCTCATGAGGACGGCGGTAGCGCCTTCTATCATTAAGTCTTCTGCTGCAGTTTTTCGTAAATCATGTCATTAGTATTTTGGGGGCGTTACACTTTTACTGGGTATGATTGCCTTCATGAGCTTGATTGACTTCGGATGAGACTCCCCTTTGGCGTGACAATTTTTGAAAATTTTGTGAACGTATCTTGTTTTGACCCTTAACTTGATTGAGAACTTTGTTACCCCTTGGAGTCATTAGCAATAAT
>NCQV01030788.1:1895-12721 GCA_002740545.1 Lophocereus schottii
GATGCATATAAAAAATTGTGGAGTTGGTTAATGTCGTCACATTTTAGGAAAGTGGTGAAAAGTTTTCGGTCAGTCTAATTTTATGTGCTAAATGTTTAAAAATCACCAAATTGTTAACAGTTAGAATCAATCATCAAATATTGAGTTTTAAAATCTTCTTGACAATTTCGATGCATATAAAACATACAATAATTGACCGATCTTATCATCTAAATTAGTGTAATCTTGCAACTGAGGAAATTTACAAATTATTTGGTGATTGTATATAATTTACAAGTATTTAGCAACCTTCACTATCAAGTATTTAGCAAACTTGTTTTTGTTTTTAACATTTTTCACTGAATAATTCCCCACTCTACTCTCTCTCCTCATATGTTTTATCCACCAGTACCATCACCTCTACCAATTGCCAGCCGCCAGCTCCCCACTTTCTCTCATGTCCTACCCCTCCCTCTGTCTACCCTGCTCCATTGCACAGGTAGTGCTGGAGCTCCCTGAAGTTCCCACTTCTGTATCTGACAATTAGAAATTAGAGACGAAAGAGAACAATCAGGGCCCTTTAAAATTAAGGATAATTTTGATCAAACAGATACAACAAACAGAACCACTTTGAGGTCACACTAATGTAATGTTTGATTGAATACAATGTAATACAATTAACTTTGTAATGCAATCATAATTAAAAAAGTTGTAATAATCATAATTACAAGGTAGTTGTTATTTGTAATACTCTCTTACAATCAAACGAAATCATGGAAATACAATTACATGTTGTATTACAATGCTATTTACGTTCAAGTAAACATGACCTAATAGGCAGCTTAATGACACCAACAGCATTGAGCGGTATCTAACCTTCTCTAATTTGAGATAAATTATGCAACGGAGTGGTATATTGAACTGGTAGATTTGAGAGCTTCAGAGTCAGGGACATTGCCATGCAGAAGAAATGAGAAGGATGGCCATGGGTGGGGAAAGGATGGCCTGGGATTCAGCCTTCCGCCACCAATTGGCCCTCTGGGGGTAGTCAGCGATGGGGATGGTGGTGAATGAAGGTAGTCAAGGTTTTGGGATGGACCATGGGGAGGCTGAAAGGGGAAAAAAAATTAAAAATAAGTTTTAACATGTTATAGCATGTTATTGGGTTACCAAGTGGTAGTTTGGGTGTAAAAGAATTCAAATAGTGGTACTGAGGATAAGAAAAATAATTTGATGGTCAAATGGAAAAAATATGAAAATAGGGTGGTGTTATCATCTAAGAACTCGTCAAGTGTCATAGTCTTATTCGAATGTTTGGGGACGACACAAGTATGATAGGATAAAATAAAGTGGCAAACTTGCAGTTGCTGTACTTAACGTTCATCCCTTATGACACCAACAGAAAAGCTAAGACGCTAGAAGCTAGAGCCTTCATGGCATGGTAAAAAACACTTACCAGTAACAACCCAGACGAATGCAACCAAATAACTCAATTGAAGTTATTTCCTATCAAAATCTCAATAGCGAAGGAACATCTAACTGTAGGTACTAAAATATTTACGTGTTGTACCAAATAAAGTCAAATTGACTAACTAGGGCAACTCTTTTAATTAGTTTAATCAGACCCAAAAATCTCTCAAGTCAAGCCTCAGATGAAGCCCAAACAGGGCTGTTCATGGTTCGGGTACCTGAACCAAAACGAATTTCAGTTTGAGCGTCCGAAATTTCGGGTCCGCATAATGCTGAATCGTATTCGAACCAAAATATTTGGGTACCTGACTATCAAATCAATTCACAACCTAAAGCCCAAATGACATCCAAGTCAAGGCGCGGTCGAAATCAAGTTAAAGTCAAAGTTAAAGGTCAAAACCTAAGTCGACTACGAAATCAAAGGTTAAGGCCTAAATCGATTCCCAAGTCAACCGTGAAACGACTCTCAAGTCAACATTCGGTCAAAACCTGATGCGACTTTCAAGTCAGTGCGCGATCCGAGCCCGAGAGACTCCCGAGTCAAAATCAAAGGAAATGACTCTTAAGTCAAAACAATCCAAGATGAGGCCTAATTGAGAGGCACAAAACCCAAGTCAAGGCCCATCTTGACTTTCAAGGGGGAGGGTGAGACTTTCATGTAAATAAGACCCTAATCCTGCTTGATTCAAGGTTGAAAAATCCATCCAAAAGGAGATAGAATCAGAGGATCATACACATTTATAGAAATTGTACCCATACATTCAAATCAATATAAAAATTCAATACTGTATCCAAATTCTAGTCTAATTTATTTTAGATTTGAAATTTGTATTTACAAATTTACCACGCTTGGTGGGACCTCTCTACCTCTCATCTCTTTCTCGTAAAAGATTAAGACTTTTAAGTCTCAAAAAGCTTCATCTTCAAAGAAGACATGGCCACGAAGAATGCTGCCACGCAAATTTCGAAGAAGAAGAACACAGGATCTCTCTCTCTCGTAGATCATGTGAAGCAAGCATCACTTCTAGTAAGCAAGCGCACACAATGAAGACCAGGAGTATGGTAAAAGCTGCTGCGCCAACCGCTACTAAGCAAACTGCGCCAACCCTTATGCGAACTCCAAGACTCGAAGACGTAACAAAGGCATCATCTTGGTTGGATGAAATTCAAAACCCCCAACTTCAATCTCCGGTCTGCGAGGTTGAAGACTACTACAACAGTAACTCTTCTTCACCTTCACCAAAAGGGGTGCATATGTCAGAGACTGAAGCTGAGTCCTTCAAACTATTATCATGCCAGCCACGAGGACAGGCACCACCTCCCTAGAAGAGGATACGACTAACATGAAGGCCATCCTAGAAAAACTCACTAGGGAGAGCGCAGAAAAGGAAGTACGCATCAAGCTTCAAGAAGAAAAGATTGCTAAGCTGACTAGGAAGTTAGAAAAATGGTCAGCTCAATCTTCTTCAAAGGACTCAGAGAGTGAGGACTCTGGAAAAGTATCAGTCCACACTGAGGCTTCTGACAATGAGAAGCAACCAAAGAAATGCATTACATCTAAAAATGTCAAGTCCTCTAGATTAATGACTATTGAGCAAATCTAAGACTTGATAGCAAATGCTATTAATGTGCAGCTAAGTGAAGGTTCATGCATAACTCACCTGTACACCAAGCCTCTCACCAAGGGAGTTGATGCTCTCCGCATATCCCACGATTTCCAACCCCTTAAATTCCAACAGTTTGATAGGAAAGGTAATCCAAAATAGCATGTCACACATTTCATTGAAACATGCAATAATGCCGGATTTAACGGCGATCTCATGGTGAAGTAGTTCGTCATGACATTAAAAGGTAGACTGGTATATCAACTTGGAGCCTAAGTCCATCGACAGTTGGGAACAAATGGAGCATGAGTTTTTCAATAGGTTTTACAGCACTCAGTGCACCCCTCGCATGACTGAGCTGATAAATAAAAAACAGTGGAAAGATGAGTTAGTCCTAGACTATATCAATTGCTAGCGCGCACTTAGCCTTGAATGCAAAGATTGGCTATCTGAAGCTTCTACCATTGAAATGTGCACTCGAGGCATGCATTGGGACTCGTTGTACGTCCTACAAATNNNNAAGCCTGGGACTTTTCAAGAATTGGCAACCAAAGCACATGACATGGAGGTGATGATAGCTAGCCATTGTGGAGACTCCTTCTATCCTACCGAGTTAAAGAAGGAGAAGGTTGAATTCAAGAAGAATCTTAAGTTCTCCAGAGTACGACCAGCGAAGCGATGTCCAACTCCACAAGTCATCTAATTTGAATTACAAGAAAGCCCAAATTAAAGGACAAGAAGAGTCCGCCACTCAAGGATGCGTCAAAGAAGCATCCTACCTTGAAAGAGCTCTAGGAGAAGAAATATTCATTCCCCGACTAAGACTTGTCAAGAATGCTCGATGATTTCCTTCAAAATGGGGTTATCGAGCTTCAAGAGCCAAAACGCCCCGAAGACGCCGGAAGGGTTACCGCCCCAAAATATTGTCGGTATCATAGGGTGTTTAGTCACCTTCTTGAGAAATGCATTACACTCAAGGAGCGTATTATGTAACTTGCTAGGGATGGGAAAATAATATTGGATTTGGATGACGCTATCAAGACAAATCATATTTCCACCCAACTGGAGTGTTCCTGATCGCCCTAGAAGTGAAAGCATACTCGATCTCATAGTAGAGTAAACACTGAATTGATTTCCTCCCATTGTGATAAATTAATTACAATTCAATTTAGAAGTTTGGAGCATGTTATAGCTCCAATTAAATCCACAGGATATTTGAGTGAGACTGATTCTTTTGTGAATGTCCCTGATAAAGCTAATGATGATGAATAGGGATGGACTCTTGTCACTTGCCGGAGGCCAAGGAAGCAAAACCAAGTGCAATCACCACCTCTCTGCCATAGAAAGAGACAAGGAAAAAAGAAGAGCCCTCATCATTCAAAGATAAAAAGAAGTCCAAGAACGTCAAAAGGCACAAAATTTTGCCTATTGACCTTCTTGAGCACGAACCGCTTGTCCCTGTCACACTTGAGGAGTTCTTCCCAATAGGCTTCTTTGAGAAAGTCACAATCAACATGACCTCATGTTCTGAGGTTCAAGAAGAGGAAGACGAAGGAAGTGACAGACAAAAGGAGTCTCCTAGAGTAGCTGACAAAACCTCGACTATCCTGGAGGCTTTGCGAGCTTGCATGGGTTGGGGGCAAATCTTTGGTTTACCTGACAAGGTACGCCAGCATGTTGTTGCTTCCTTACAACACCCAGAAATTTATGCTGACAAAGTTAAGGATGTCGAAGGATCAACAGAAAGCCTTGTTCAGTGTCCCTCTTGCAACACTGTAGTCACTTTTATTAACGATGACTTATTGTTGGGATCCAAGCCTCCCAATCATCCTTTGTTTGTGACTGGCTGCATTAGGGTGCAAAAAGTCAGATGCATTCTCTTAGATGGAGGGTCAGCCATCAACATCATACCGAAGTCCACAATGAATGACCGAGGCATCACAGTGGAAGAACTTTCCAAGATCCAGACGATGATTCAAGGTTTCAACCTCGAGGGCCAGCGTGCAATTGGTATGATTCGCATTGAACTGATAATGGGAGATTTGTCAACATCCTCAATCTTTCATGTAATCGACGCTAAAACTTCCTATAGGTTATTACTTGGGTGCCCATGGCTTCATAAACATAGGATTATAGCTTCCACTTTACACCAATGCCTTAAATACTACGAAGATGGAGTGAAGAAAATAAATGGGGATGTCAAGCGATTCACTAAAGCTGAGCCTCAGTTTGCAGACACGAGGTTCTTCGAAAAAGGTGCTGTACCTAAAGAAACCATGCCGTCAACCATTTCTTCCACAGGCAAAGGTGGCGCAAAAAATGCCCCTCAAGCAAAGAGATGATGCTCCTAAGCAACAAATTGAAAAAGAAACAAGTAAGCAAGGCAGCACCACTTCTCTTATTGAACAAGTTGCTAAATCAGCTCCTGCTTCAACAGGATCAATGCCATCAGTTTTAAGGTACATACCTAAGTCTCTCCATAAAGAGGCCCTTTAATGAGTGTAGAAGCAGTAGCATCAAGACCAAAGCTACTAAGGATAATGGAGCTAGCATAACCATCCTAAAAAGGAGTGCAACAGTTCCAACCCTTAAGATGTGATAGGCTAAGTGAATAGGCCCCCTTTTTGGGGTTTGTCGTTTCTTCTGAAGAAGGCGATGACCTGCCAAGAGTGCGGACTAAGGAGGGATTTGATCCCAATGCATGCAGGCTTATGCAGAGGGCTGATTATGACTTTCAAGATCCAGCTGCCTTAGAAAAGGTAGTCGAAGTCAAGCCCCATAGACTTATTGAAACTCAGAGAAAGCTTTTAGAGCAGGGAGGTTCAGTAGGCATTCCTAAAGCACTGCAGCTAGTCAGAATCTCTGGGCAACAAAAGGACAAGACGTTGGTGATTTAACACATCTAAGCTGAAGAGGTAGATGAGAATGAAGATGAAAGTGTTTCACTTAGCCCAAAGCCCCCTGTGTTTGATAGGTTGCAATCATCCACTTCGAAAAAATGTCCGTCAGTGTTCACCCATATAGGGAAAGGGAAAGACCATAAATTTTTTGATTTCAACAGAATCAAAGATGTTCCCTAGCCAAAGCGTTTAGTTTTTGCTAGAATAAAAATTGGTGAAAAGTCTTCAAGCACACAACTTCAGCCGGAGAAAAGTTCTGCGTTTAGCCTCTTGGGAGTGATAAATGAAGTTCAGAGCTCTATCCCTTCTTGTATGAAGCATTTCTCCAATTTTGATGTTAAGATGGACAGTTCATTAAGAGTAAAGAGGTGCACTATGGTCTTCATAGGTCAACAAAAGAACTCTAGCTCTAACAAGGAGGCAGAGAAAGAAGAAGTTATTTCTTCTAATCATACCACAGTCCATGAATGTGATAACTCAGACTCAGAGATACAGCTGGCAGAAACTCCTGAGACTTTCGAAGATGGGAGCCAGGCTACAGTTGATGAGTTGAAAGAATTCAATCTTGGAACCAATGAAGAGCCTTGCCCTATCTACGGAAGCTCATCACTTACACCCGAAGAGGAGAAGCAGTACTTGGAACTCCTGTAAGAGTAACGTGTTTGTCTAGAGTTATAAAGAAATGCCCGGGTTGGATTCAAAGTCACAGTTCACCACTTATCTATCAAAAGGGGTATTTCGCCTAAGAAGCAACCTCAATGACGTCTTCGCCTAGAGTTGGTACTTCAAATTGAAGAAGAGGTCAACACACTTATAGAGGCATGATTCATTTGCAAGGTCAAATATCCAACATAGGTCGCAAACATCGTGCCTATTAGGAGGAAAAATGAGCAACTTCGTATCTGTGTAGACTTCCAAGATCTCAACGACACTTGTCCAAAAGATGATTTCCCGTTACCTATCACAGAACTCATGATCGGTTCAACTACAGGGCATGAAGTGTTGTCATTCATGGATTGCACCACAGGATAGATTCTGATGGCGCTAGAAGATCAAGAGGCCATAGTTTTTTGCATGCCTAAAGGCATTTTTTGCTATAAGGTGATGCCCTTCAGACTTAAGAATGCAGAAGCAACTTGCTAAAGGGCGATGCAAACAATTTTTGATGATATGCTCCATAAAACAATCGAGTGCTATGTCGATGATTTGGTGGTCAAATCCAAAAAGAGGACGAACCATCTACAAGATCTTCGTCTGATCTTTGAGTGATTATAGAGATGTCAATTGAAGATGAATCCACTTAAGTGCGTGTTTGGTGTCACCTCTCGAAAATTCTTGGGTTTCATTGATCATCACAGAGGGATTGAGAACAACCAATCGAAGATCAAGGTAATCCAAGAGAAACCTGAGTCTAATAATCTCAGGGAGCTTCACGGACTTTAAGGTCGCTTGGCATATATCCGAAAATTCATCTCAAATCTTACGGGACACTGCGATTGCTTCAGCCACCTTATGAAAAAGGGTGCACTGTTTGAGTAGGACGAGTCATGTCGTACGGCTTTCAAAAAAATAAAGGAGTATTTATCCCATCCCCCGATGTTGGGGGCACCAATTTCTAGCAAGCCTCTCAGACTGTGCATTGCAGCTCATGACAAATCCTTAGGAGCCTTATGTCTACAGGAAAATGAGGAAGGAAAAGAACTCACCCTGTACTACTTAAATCATACGTTGGTTGGCACTGAATTATTGTAGTCCCCTATTGAAAAGATGTGCTTGTCGCTCATCTTTGCCATTCAAAAACTCAAACATTATATGCAGGCCTATACAGTACAAGTGGTCTCCAAAGCTGATCCCATCAAGTACATCTTATCCAGGCCAATCTTAAATGGGCGATTGGCAAAATGGGTTATAATCTTAAAGTAGTACGACCTTATCTATGTACCACAAAGAGCGGTTAAGGGGCAAGCATTGACAGATTTCTTAATAGATCATCCAATTCCTGATGATTGGGAGCCAAATGATGATTTGTCAGGGGAAGATGTGTTCTTCATTGATATCCTCCCTCCCTGGGAAATGTATTTCGATGGAGCAGCAAGGCGAGATGGCATTAGCGCAGGAGTGGTTTTCGTCTCCCCCGAAAAGCACATTCTTTTGTATTCATTTGTACTTACTCAGTTATGCTCTAACAATGTGGCAGAGTACCAAGCACTCAGCTTAGGTCTTCAAAGGGCTATTGAGATGGGGATTAGAGGTCGCAACATATGTGGTGACCCCTAATTGGTCATCAATCAACTACTTGATGAGTACGAGGCATAGAAAGAAGAGCTTGTCTCGTATCACAAGTAGGCATTACAGCTGCTAAAGAAGTTGGACATAGTCAAGTTAGAGCACATGCCAAGGAGTGCCAACAAGATGGCTGATGCACTGACAAGCCTCGTAGCCACTTTGGCACTAGGAGCAGAAGAAGGAATTACCATTCCAGTGTATAGCCATTGGGTAGTTCCGCCTGATGATGAACACTTAGAAGAAAACGTCAACATGATCTATGTTCTTAAAATAGATGTATAAGACTGGTGTCAACCTATAATTGGGTACTTAGAGCATGGAAAACTTCCTGATGACCTAAGGCATAAGATGGAAATACAGCGAAGAGCTCCGAGCTTTCTTTGCTATAACAAAACGCTCTATCAACGCTCTTTTCTTGGCCTTTCGTTACGATGCTTGGATATGGAAGACACAAAGCAAGCAATGGCGAAAGCTCATTCAAGTATGTGTGGAGCACACCAATCAGGGCTTAAGCTACACGATCGCATTAAGAGGATGGGTTACTACTAGCCCACTATAGTGCACGATTGTACAAATTATGCAAAGAGGCGTGATGCTTGCCAACTTCATACATCAACCTCCAGAACCTCCCCACCCAACGGTTGTATCTTGGCCTTTGAGGTATGGGGCCTTGATGTCATTGGACTAATCACGCTTAATTCATTTGTTGGTCACTCTTACATCTTGGCTGCAATTGATTACTTCTCCAAATGGGCAAAAGCAATTCCACTAAGGGAGGTCAAAAAAGAAAATGTGGTCGACTTCATAAGGACACACATTATCTATCGATATGGTGTGCCGAGGTACTTTATCACCGATAATGGTAAGCCCTTCATCAACAGCCTGATGACTAGCATGTGCAAGAAGTTTAAGTTTGTCCAACACAAGTCTTCCATGTATAATACCCTTGCAAACGGCCTAGCAGAAGCCTTTAATAGAACACTTTGCAACTTACTCAAAAAAGTTATCATGAAGTCTAAAAAGGATTGGCATGAAAGGCTAGTGGAGACCCTTTGAGCATACCAAACCATATACAAGACGCCAACACAATCGACTTCCTTTGCTCTGGTGCATGGAGTTGAAGTCGTTATACCATTAAAGCTCTAAATCCCATCTCTCTGCATCGCTATACAGGAAGGTTTGATGGAAGATGAAAGTCATAAGCTTTGCTTAGCTGAGCTAGAGGCCCTTGATGAGACAAGACTTTAGGCACAATAGAAGCTAGAATGCTACTAAGCTCATCTATCAAGAGCGTTCAACAAAAAGTCTCGGCTGTACTCGTTCCAAGTTGGGGACTAGGTGCTTGCACTAAAGAGGCCAATCGTGATGACCCACAAGACAAGAAGCAAAACGCTCCGAAATGGGAAGGACCTTATGTTGTCCTTGAGGTATACTTAAATGGTGCCTACAAGATAGTAGACGGACAAAGGGTTCAGGTAGGACCGAGAAACGGTAAGTTCTTGAAGTGCTAGTGTCCGTGAAATATGATGTTGTAATGCTCCTAAGTAAGAGCCTAAATTGCTCATTCTTTCAAGATTTAATTCCTCTGTAATACTCCCAGCTTGGAAGAGTATAAACTGTGAATGGAAAAAATAGACTAAAAAAAAAAAAGCATTGTACTACTCCTGGCCCGTGAGAGTATAAATTGCGAATGGCAAAAACAAACTGAAACAAAAAAATCGTTATATTACTCCTGGCTCGCAAGAGTATAAACTGTAACTGGCAAAAACAAACTCAAATAAAAAATCATTATACTAATCATGACCTACAAGAGTATAAACTGTGAATGGCAAAAACAAACTCAAACAAAAAAAATCATTGTACTACTCCTGGTCCACAAGAGTATAAACTATGAACGGCAAAATAAATGACAAAAAAATGCTTTGTTGAACTACGTGATGACTTGATCTTATTGGGAATTGCAAGTGTCCATAAGTACGTAGGCAGCTTAGCTAGCAAATCACCAAGCACGGTCAAACACAACACAAAAAAAAAAGAAAGAGCGAGAAAAAGAAGGGGGGCATGAAAGAAAGGCGATCAAAGACATCACCTTTCTGCCGCTGAGTCGCTCCTCGCTACTCATACCATTTTCAGGCATGTAGGTTTCCGTTCTGGGCACCAAAGACCTAGCAGCAAACCATTTCAAAAGTAGTTCTTCAAATCGTCAAACCACTTTCATGCATGTGGGTTTTTGTTCTAGGTATCAAAGGCCTCGCGACAAACAATTTCGCAAGTAGTTCTTCAAGTTTTCATACCAATTTCAGGCATGTAGGTTTTCATTCTAGGCATTAAAGGCCTAGCGCAAACTATTTCACAAGTGGTTTTTCTAGTCTTTACATTACTTTTAGTCGTGTGGGTTTCCATTCTAGTCCTTAAAGGATCTACCGGCAAACCATTTCGCAAGTGAATCTTCAGATGGCTTCATGACTTGCATAAGCAACAATACAAATGCAACAAAAAAGGGGTCTTGGCATGCAAAAAACGAGCACAAGCGACAAAAAAATGCAATCTTTCAACAAGTAAGCATGACGTTACGCTAACAAAAATG
>NCQV01030832.1:4551-16777 GCA_002740545.1 Lophocereus schottii
ACTAAGACATACAAGCAGCCACTAGCCTATGCAACAGATACGATGAACACCTAAGTGACCAAGAATCAACATAAAGTACAGTCCTCGGTCTATAAAGTCTTAATAGCCCATCACACTTTCTCGACTATTACCCACGTGTCACCATTAGCTGCCAAATGCTTGTGCCGTTTCCAAGCATAAATGAAAATGCTCAGAAGAGAAAGGATTAACACTACTTATGACAAAAATCCTAGATCCAATAGGCAGAAGATGTTCTGAAAGAATGCAATTCAAAGTCAGATCCAAAATTAGTAAAGAGAAACCAAGGAAATTTGTTTGCAACTCTCACCCACATCATGTCACTGAAAACATAAAGCCCCAAATGACAGGAATAGCAGGATGTCATGTTAGCATTAAAGACCAGATCCAGCTTCCAAGCCACACGAGTTGAAAGGGGTAACAATATCATAAACCAGAAACCCTCTACGAACATCAAACTCTTATTCTTCACATGACATCCTCCTGCACTTGCCATGCTTTACACCTGAATCAACATATCATCACATATTGTTGGACACCCCACTCTCAAAACCCAAGCCTCACTCATTTCTGCATCATACACCAGCCACCAACTCTCATTCAGATCTCTTCTCTTCCTCCCCAACCCATGATGAAGCTCGTCATCAGCTACTTTTAACAACCCATCCCCTGCCCTCACCAAAATACCAAAAAAGGGACACTACAAAGGTGAGGAAGGGGAAGGGGGATAGCCAGACTGACAGTAATTCCCCACACCAAAGAAAAGTAGCCCCTTCCAGCTATCAAATTCTCAGAGACTCCACCAGTGACACTTTTCCCAATGTGCAAATAACTAGGTGCTTCCCGGAGATCTTACTAGCCGGGTGCACGTATATCACACACTTGCCTTTTCTCACAAATATATCTTCCCCACTTGGGGATTGGTATGCTCCCCCGTCTCTTGTAGTTTGCTTCTCATTATCTATCTTTCCTCTTCATTTTATCCCCATAATAAAATAGGTTATTCAATTCTAACGAATATTTATGTCATGCGTCATGAACATGTATGTCATGCGTTATGAGCGATGTAACGGAAATGAATAAGAAAGCCAAAACTAACTATATAGGAGGAAATCCAATTGTATTTTGATATTTTCGTGTGTAATTTGCTACAGATTCATATAGGGTATTTTGGGACAGTCAGAGCAAAGATATTTACGAGCATTTTGGTAATACGTAGTCTACTGTCGTATTTAGAATTGATTTAGGCAAATTTTTACCTTGCTTTCCAAACCTTGAGAGTCGTATTATATACAGAAGTACACGTATTCTCTTCTCCCTCTCCCTCCTCTCTCCCTTCCTCCCTCTCCCCCCCGGGGGGTTATTTTTCCCATTTCTTTACTCTCCCTCTATAATCATTCTCCCTTCTCTTTCCACTTCCTTAACCCAAATATCTATAAATTCGCTATCAAAGTATCCAAAATCTCTATCATAAGGTCTTTTCCTGCGTTGAGTCAAGGTATTTTATGAGATAAACCCCGTATTTTCCCAAGAACATGTAGGCTATAAGTCAAAAACATAAGAAGTCATAAACATAAATCTTTTTAAGCTATGAAGTGCAGACCATTCTTGTCATATTGCACATTGTGACTGTGTCTAACACCAACAAATAACAATGACATGCCTTTGACACATATATGACACACCAAAATTTGAAAATATTTGTGTCAAATCTACAAAGTTAACAATGTTATGAATTTTTCTTTAGTTTTCTCTTTTACTTTAGGAATACCAAAAAACATGAGTAAAGTTACATTTACATATTGTGAACGTGTTACTACATATATCGAATATCCTTCTCTTCGTCACACTTCTTGAAAAATTTAACAATTCATTAATATATGTCCAGAATAGTTTTTGAACTTGACACTAAAGTTAATTTATAAGATTTGTTATTTAAAGAATTTATTTTTTTTTGGATAAGGAGAAAGCGTAAAATGTATTAAACTAAAAAATGTACAAAGGGATGGATGCAAGCAGGCATCCTACAAAAGGATTATGTATACCCAAGATGGAACCTATCCACAAAATCAATTACATCAGAAGAAGATTCACAAAAGTTCCCACGATCCCAGAAAAAAGGAGTCTTGGTAATTATCTTTGATTCGTTGAAGGGACGTCTCCTCTCTTTCAAAGACTCTTTTGTTTCTCTCTAGCCAAATAGCCCAAAAAATTGTATGTGGGATCAATAAGACGCTTCTATCTTTAACTTTCCTCCCAAAAGCACCCGCCCAAGCCAAAAGATGATTCCTCACAAAATCCGAAACAACCCAGGAGACTCCCAAGCAACTAAAGGATAACTCCCAAAGAGCCCTTGCAAATTGACAATGTCGCAGTAGGTGATCAAGAGACTCCAAATCGTCTTTACACATAGAAAATCTATTCACCAAAATAATTTCATTCTTTTGTAAATTATCACATGTCAAAATACTCTCATGCGAAACTTCCCACACAAAAACTGACACCTTCAAGAGAGCCAAAGTCTTCCAAATGATTTTCGAAGGGAACCGCCCCAAAAATCTAGACTCCATAGCAAATGTAGAATTAGAGAGGAGCTTTAAATAATAAGATTTAATAGTGAAAAATCCTTTTGAGTTGAATCTCAAGTAACCACATCAGGTGAATCCTGGGGTGAAATCTCACTCAACTTACTGAGAAAGGTGGCAAGGATAGTGTCATCCACCAAAGCATCACAGATGAAAACAGGAGACCACACAATAGTGCTAGGCCCACAGTGGCAATAATCTACAATAGTAGCATCTCTATTCACTGCAAGCACATAAAGAGAGCGGAAGGTATCTCGCAGAGGACCCTCCGTACACCAATGGTCTTGCCAAAACAAAATAGAAGAACCAACACCAGAAAGGAAAAATGATGAAAAAAATTTCCCCATCCTTTGTGAATGAATCTCCATAAACTTTGCCCATAAGCACCACTTGGTTTGGAGGGATACCATCCAAGACCATTATCCTCATATTTGCTCCAAATCACCCTTCTCCACAGGCTATCATTCTCATTCATGTATCTCCACAACCACTTGCCTAGCAATGCTTCATTGAAGAGTCTAAGATCTCTAAACCCTAGTCCCCCTTCCGGTATGGGATTCTTGATAATAATCTATCTAAAAAGATGAAATTTTAAGTCATTACCAAGACCTCTAAAGGAATTTTCTCTGAATACCTTCCAACTTATTAACCACTGAGACTGGTAAAGGGAAGAGTGAGAAAAAGTAAGCTAGAATGCTCGACAAAATACTTTTAATAAGTGTTAGTCTCCCCCATTTAGAAAGATATTTTGATTTTCACCCAGATAGTCTTCTCTCAAAACGCTCAACCATAGGTTCCCAATGGATTTATCCTTAAACTTTACACCAAGAGGAAGACCAAGATAGGATGTTGGAAAAGAATCAATAGAGCATCCTAGAATCCCCACAAGAAATTGAATATTATCCACTTGCCCAGCTGGTAAGATAGAGCTCTTTGATAAATTGACTCTTAGCCGAGACACCGCCTCAAACCAAATAAGAATGGCACGCAAGTTTACCATTTGCTCGCAATCATTATCACAGAAGATAATCGTATCATCAGCAAAGAGAAGGTGGGAGACATCAATGGTAGATTCATTCAACCGGCCTACAGAGAAACCAGAAATAAGCCCCGCTGTATCAGCCGAATTAACCATCCTTGTCAACACTTCCATTACCAATAAGAACAGAAGAGGGGAGATTGGGTTTCCCTGGCGCAACCCTTAGATGCAGAAAAGATCTAAGAAGGAGCCATTAACTAACACCGCAAAGAAGAAATACAATAACAAATCCAAGCAATCCATCTCTCCCCAACCCCCATTCTTCTCATCACGTAAATAAGAAAATCCCAATTGACATGGTCATAAGCCTTCTCAATGTCAAGCTTACAAATAACCCCCGGCTTATCTGACTTGGTCCTGGAGTCAATAAGCTCATTTGCAATGAGCACTGCATCCAAAGTCTGCCTGCCCCCAACAAAGGCGTTCTGATTCATAGAAATGAGACCCCCAATTACACATCTGAACCTACGAGCTAACACCTTTTAGAGCAATTTATAAATACACCCAATCAACTTACCAAAAAAAAAAACTTATAAATATACCCGATCAAACTAATTGGGCGATAATCCTTGATATTCTGTGCATCAGCTCTCTTTGGAATAAGCCCTATGAAAGTAGCATTAAGGCTATCTACAAATTTCCCATTAGTGTTAAACTCCAATAACATAGTCAACACATCCCCTCGCACCGTATCCCAATATGCTTGAAGGAAAGCCATCGTCATTCCATGTGCCTGGCATCTTATCCCCACAACAATCATGCAGAGCTCTAGTGACTTCTTCTTCATCAAATGGCATCTCAAGAACCTCCCTGACAGAGGTAGCTCAAGAGGGCAACTAAAGAGGGCAACGACAAGCCATCCACTTTTGGCCTCCAGGGTTCAGTCTCAAAACACAGCTTCTTGTAGAAGCCATGTACAGAGCTTTTCATACTTTCAATTGTTTCATAACAATTCCCCTCAATCTCCACACCTGACATGAAGTTGAACTTCCTATGCAAATTGGCCGTTCTATGGAAAAACTTTGTATTGCGATCCCCCTCTCTAAGCCACAAAGCCCTTGACTTTTGCCCCCAAGAAATTTCTTCCATGTGCAAAACCCTTGCCAACTACTCTCCTGCCTCCCTCCTTTGTTCAATTTCATCACTGCTGAGACCATCAGATTCTTCTTTCACATCAAGCATTAACAGAAACCAGCTGTTTGTATTTCCTGAACTTAATACCCCAAAGACTTCTTTGCTCCATTCCTTCAACTCCTCTTTAACAAACTTAAGCTTCCTCGCAAGCACAAAACTAGCAGAGCCTTCAACTTCCACCTCTTCCCACCATTTTTTAACAGGGTTAGAGAACCCCTCAACTTTGAGCCACATGTTCTCGAATTTGAAAAGAACTTTCCCCCTTTCCAACTTGGCCCTCTCTGGAGTTATTGGGAAATGATCTAAGAGAGGCCTTGCCAATATAGTCTGAAGTGAGTCTGGAAAAAGTTCCTCCCGGTCTAAAGAAACCAAGAAGCAGTCCAACCTTGCAAACAGCTTCCCCACCACTCCTAGACCACATATAATCACCCCCATGCAAAGGAAGATTCACTACAGCAGCATAATTGATGAAGTCATGAAACTCTAGCATAATATTCATTGGACATAATCCCGAACTCCTTTCTTGACGATATAGAATTTCATTGAAATCTCCGCTGATACACCATGGACAGGCCATCCAACTCTAGTTCGTCGAAACTCCGCCCAAAATCTCAATTTAACAAGTCTAGCTTGAGGACCATAAACCCTGGAAAAAGCCCATGTGAAGCCACCCTCTACCATGTGAAATATGCAAGTAATGGAGAATTCCCCCTGAGAAGAGGAGACAAAGTTGAAGGTGTTCTTGTCCCACAGCCCCAGAGGCACTTTCAGCTTTAAGAAAAGCAGAATCAACAGAATAGTGCCCCCAAAAACTACGAACAATAGAAAGTGAAACTTCTTCTAACTTTGTCTCTTGCAGACAAATAAGATCACATTTCCAATCCCTCAGAAAACTTTTTAAGACACCTCTCTTGTGAAGATCATTGATGCCCTTCACATTCCAACCTGTGTTTTAAAAAGAGCGCCTCACAAAAGCCCGAAGCCCACCCTCTTGCGCCTTGGAATGGGTCAAGCTCAGCCCATTCTTAAAGCCCGTGCTTTTTTGGGGTTTTCTGGGCTTCAAACTGAGGCCCAAAGCCTACGAAGCCCGCGCTTTATAAATCATAACAGATCATGTGGGAAAAACAAGGAAAAAACCTTTAAGGGCCCTTGACCCCTCTTTTTGTTTGTGGAAGTATTTCAATCAAGATGCTATTAGAAGTAAACAAAGCATCTCGTTACTACTGAACATGAGTTTGGAGCTAGAACCCCTAACCCTAACCGTGGTGACAACAATCTAGTAAATGCTTTATTTTCTCGTCTTCTTTCAAATTTCCTTCTTCATCTTCCTCGTCCTCTATTATTGGACAACCATGAAAGGCTTTTTTTGTTTCCTTTTTTTTGGGGGGGGCATCAAGGACTCAAAAATGGTACTTCCTCCAATGCTACAATGGCATTGAGCCCTTGCTTTTTTTTGGGGGGGGGTGCTTCTCACTCTCTCTCTCTCTCTCTCTCGCTTTCTTCCTGGCATGCTGGAAGCATGTGTCATGTTTTTGGAGTTCAATTTATAGTAATCTAATTAAGCTGTGTTTAATGCTTTAATTATATTTTTTTTGTGTTTAATTGATTCTTTTTTTTTTTCCTGGTAGTTAGTGAAAATCATTTATTTGATGTCATTCCATTATCTAGCTAATTTTAGAAGAAATATGGTTTTGGAATGATTTTCAAGCATTTTTTAAAGTAAAAATGCACCTCACGTCTAAAAAGCTCATGCCTTCGCCTCAAAGCCCGCACCCAGGGCCCTAGGACCCTTTGCGCTTTTTTGCGCCTCGGGCTTTTTTAATCTAAGATTCCAACACAACATCCTAAACATACGGAACCAACATCCTACTAGAAGAGGCACTTACCTGGTCATAGTTCACACCAAACTCCAACCTCCTCAATTCTCTTTGCCTTCTGACTGCCGATGGTATCCTCTGCACACTCTGTTTAGGCACAACACTGTTCTTTTCAATCCTAGAAAGTAAATGAATAACCTCACTTTCATAGCCTAAAAATGTCACACCAATAGTGGCAGCAATACTTTTGAGCATGGAAGCCACCTATTTTGACATATTCCCAGAATTAACATTTTCTCCATCCCAAATACCTTCGACTGAGAACGAATCATTTGAACTCTGAAGAAAGGAGGAATCAATGGCTAAAGGAGTTTCCACATCTTCAACATTAGACCGAACAATGGACACTAATGGCCAATCATGCCCAGGATGCTCACAACTGTTGTCAACCACCCTGAAAAAGATGGACCACTTCAAGATCCTAAACTCATAGCAAGTGCATTCCGAACCACTTCTCTAGGTAAGTCGCAAGGTACACCATCAAATACACCAAGACCCAAATCTGTCTACAGAATGAGAGAAGTGATTTCCCACAGAAAAAAGAGGAGGATTAACCACCAGGGCAGTAGGTTGGTCAATCATGGTCAATCATATCATTGAGCCAAGAATAAGAAGCGAAAGGTGTATAAGTTGATGTCAAGTCAAAGGGGGAAAAGATAATGCATAGGCCGAAGATGAAGAATAAACACTCCTCACCAGCTCATCCCTTATTAATAGAGGACCATAATCATCCCTCACTGGAAAAATGGGCGTGCCCATATAAAGCTGACTAGCGATATCAGCTTCCAACTTTGCTGGATCAAACCATGCAACCTCATCAACTGAATAAGAACTTGAAGTAGGAGCTAACAAAGCAAGAGAGGAGTCCCTTTGCTAATACTACCTCCACATTACTAGTTGTCTCTATTAGTTTTTTTTTTTTTTTTTGGTGGTAAGTGATCAAAGATGTGTATTAAAAGGACACCAAGGGGATGTCACCCATGTACAAAAAGGGCACTACAAAAACATTATGCCCTTAAGTTCTCATCCATTATGCAATCGATACAAGCCAAAAAAATTAACTGTTTGTCACCACTAAGCCCCACACTCCAACTATACAACAACTTCAAAAAATAGATCTTGAAATCCTGAAATGACAAGATTTTGTCCTCGAAAATACGGCAATTCCTCTCTTTTCAGGTAGTCCACCAAATAGCCAAAGAAATCATGTTCCAAACTCTAAGGACAAAGCTCTTCTTCATCCTTCTCCTCCAAGCCACCACCACATCTCTCACATTAGAAGGTTTAACCCAACTAATCCCTATAAGCGAGAGAGATAAATTCCAAAGTGAAGAAACCCACCGACAATGTACAAGAAGATGAACCACAGTTTCTTCCTCCTCCAAACACATGGAGCATCTACATGGACCTCTAAAATTTCTTCTCCTAAACATGTCGTCCGTGGGAATCTTGCCTGAGATCGCTGCCCAAGCAAAGAAACACACTTTTGTGGGAACTTTAGACTTCCAAATAGACTTGGCAAGAAAATCAGAACCGTCCAAGTCTTCAAATTGTGTGGAACAAAAGCTCTTAATAAAAAGGAACCCTTAAAGTTAAGTGGCCACACAATCTCATCATTACCTTGGGACAGAAACTTTTTGTCAACAACTACGGCTAATAAATTACAAACACTATCCTCTTCTCAATCATTAAGGCTCCTTACAAAAACCAAATCCTAATGGCTCACGTCACCATTCCAAGAAACAACTTCTTCAACCGTGGCATACTTTAGACGAGCCATCCTAAAAAGATTGGGAAAAAGATATTTTAAAGGGAGATCCCCACACCAAACATTGTGCCAAAATAATTCCCTTGATCCATCCCTCACCTCAAAATGCACTAAAGATTTGAAACGCTCAAGACCTGGTAAGATAGATTTCCAACAACCAACCCCGTGAGCATAAGGACTCTTTTTACTCCACCAACCCAACTCGTCTATCCCATATTTTGCCTTGATCACATTTTTCCACATAGCACTATCCTCTTTTGCAAACATCCACAGCCATTTGGTCTTCAACGCTTCATTCATAACACAAAGAGTTCTTATGCCAAGTCCCCCCTACTGTTTAGGACGGCATACCTCATTCCAATTGGCCCAATGGAGGCTGTCACCATTTTCGTTGGAATTCCAAAGAAAATCTCTCATGATTTTCTCTAACCGACTATTAATCTAGTTGGGATGGTGAATAAAGACATGAAGTAAATGGGCAGACTACACAAAGTGCTCCTCAAAAGAGTCAATCTACCCCCTCTGGACAAAAGCTTTAACTTCCAACGTGTCAATCTCTTATGAAACCTCTCAATAACTGGATCCCAAATCGCTATGCTCTTATAAGAAGCACCAAGAGGAAGACCAAGGTATGAAGAAGGCAGATGATCAACTCTGCACCCAAAAAAAGGGCCAACACATGAACATTAGGCACATCGCCAATTGGAATGAGTGCCCTTTTGGAGAGGTTGACCCTTAGTCCCGACATAGCTTCAAACAGGAGAAGGATGCACCTTACGTAGCCCAAATTACTCTCGTCCGGCTTGCAAAAAATAAGGGTATCGCCAGCAAAGAGCAAATGGGATATCATCAAACCCTCGGAATGAGGATTAATAATATGAAAGTCGTTCAAGAAACCTTCCTCGCCTGCTTTAATCACCAATCTACTGAGAGTCTCCATAACCAAAATGAATAATAAAGGCTACAGCGGGTCACCTTGCCTTAGGCCTCTTGAGGTTGAGAAAAAACCAGATGCTTCACCATTAACTAAGATAGAGAAGCACACAGTGGAAATACAAAAAGAGATCCATTTATTCCACTTGTTTGGAAAGCCTATTTTCTGAAGAATAGCCAAGAGGAAACTCCAAGAGACATGATCATAAGCCTTCTCAATGTCAAGCTTACAAAGGATACCAGAAATCCCAAATCTAATATAAGAATCAATGCAATCATTGGCAACCAAGGCAGCATCCAAAATTTGACGGCCAGGAACAAAGGCATGTTGTGAGGAACCCACAACTTTTCCAACCACTCTCCTCAATCTTGAAGCAAGAACTTTGGCAAGAATCTTATACACACTTCCTACTAAACTGATGAGCCTAAAAGACTTAATATTATTTGCACCAGCCACTTTGGGAATCAGGGTAATAAAAGTAACATTTAAACTTTTCTCAAAAACACCCTTATCATGAAAGTCAGCAAAAAATCCCATAATCTCCCCCTAGACAATAGACCAACAATGCTGAAAGAAAGCTATATTGAACCTGTCTGGCCCTAGAGCTTTCTCGTTACCTAACTCAGAGATGGCATTCCACACTTCATCTTAAGTAAAATCTTTTATAAGATCACTAGCATCGTCAGGGCTAATAGAGGCAAAAGCAATTCCATCAAGAAAAAACCTTGACGATTGATCTCCATGGTACAGATTCTCATAGAAGTTGACAATCGCATTTCTGGCGGAGGCAGCATCAACATAAAACTGGCCATCCACTTGAATTTTGTGAATAGCATTAAACTTTCTCCTCCTATTTGCCGCCTGGTGGAAAAATCTGGTATTACGATCACCATCCTCAATCCATTGTTGCTTTGCTCTTTGGCGCCAAAAGATATCAATGGATTTTCGCACCATAGAGAGTTCTTTTTTAACTCGTAATCTCTCAAATCTATCCGCCCAAGAGAGAGACTGTTGCTGCTCCTTCTCATCTAAGAGCTTCACTCTATCCACCAGACTGGCCATCTTAAACTCTAAATGGCCAAACACTTCCCTATTCCACTGTTTAAGTTTGGTCTTCAAAAAGTTGAATTTCTTTGCCAAAATAAAACTCGAAGGGCCAATAACATTCAGTTCATCCCAAACAGATTTGACAAAGTCGTCAAATTCATCTGCCTCAAGCCACATATTCTCGAATTTGAAAGGACGTCTACCTCTGGAGACATCATAAGAATGGAAAAATGATCCGAAGTAATCTTCGAAAGGATAACTTGATGAACCCCTGGAAATGATCTTCCCAATCAACCGAGAACAGAAAACGATCGATGCGAGATAACACAGAAACCTCCTCATGGCTGGACCAAGTAAAGCGAGCACTTTCTAAAGGAGGGTCAACGAGATTGCAAGAATCAATAAAACTAGAGAACTCTCTCATTGCCCAAGACGACCGATCCCCTGTTGATCTCTCTGAAGGAAACCTAGTGACATTAAAATCCCCACCCAAACACCACGGAATGTCCCAAGAAGACATAAAGAACGACAACTCCTCAAATAAAGCCCGTCGCATATAGTCGTCGTTAGTTGTGTCTCTATTAGTTTCCTTCGAGGTTAAACCCAAGAAGCTCCTACGTACATAGGCCTGACTTGGTTGACGTCTATAGACATGCCCAAGATACTCGCCATTCCTCTTGGTTAACTCAAGAGGCTCACCATTCCTATGAACCTCTAGAAACGAGGATGGTTCCACTGAGGAACTTAACCCCAATTTAGTAGTCAAAGGCGGAGATGACAAAACACCAGCATAGGAGCAGAGAAAGCATGCTGGTTCACCAACGAAACCACAGTGAGGGCAACAACCTGGGGGTGGTGGTGGGGGAGCAAAGTCCACCCCAAAGCTCTTAGACTTCAATGCTTGCGAATGGCACCCTTTCAGATGCAAAACTGGCTCGAGCGGATACTGACCCACAATCTCACCCACAATCTCAGCTACTGAATCAAAGATTTTAACCTAACCCCGTTCATTCCAACAGGCTGCGAAAATAACGAAAGTTCTATTAGCTTCTTTTGATCACCGAAAGCGGCAAGAATTTCCCAGTAAGATTGCTCTTGAATTCCAACATATAAATCCTGGAATGAAACCTCATTTGATTACACCAAGAAGCTGATTTAGACTTCCTAAACCTACCTCAAGCTCTTACTAGCCACAAAACAACTGGTTCAGGCAAAAAAATGGAGAATCTCCTCCCCCTCCCATTATTTGAGATTTTCAATATGTCCTCTTTGTTTCCAACCACACTGAGATCAAACAACTTACTTTCAATAGCCACAAATTTCTTGCAACCCCCCCTCATAATAGCGGCTAATACCAGCTCTACAGCGGATTACCAACCAGGAACGGATGAAAATGAAACAGCAAGGCACCAATCAAAGGTGGAAATGGCGCACCGGAGTTCAAAACGTCAAGACCAAAACCACCATCGGGCAATCCTCGTAACAGGGAGTCGGAACCAGTGCGCCGGAGAGATTCCGGCAAAATTCCGATCGCCGGAAAAGTCACCGTCGACTTATTTGCGGCGGAAAGGGGGGCCGGCGGGGACAGAAACCACCGGCAACCCTAGCCCTCACTTCAGCAGAGGAGAAAACCCACCCCCCGGAGACAGATCTAAGATCTAAGAAAACTCACCTGATGAACACAAAATACCGACGAGTATTAGCAAATGGCGGCCGGTGTAGGGACTTAGGCGGCTCCCGGAGACCTAAGACTCAGCAGGTCTCAGGTTAACCTCCGATGACCGCATTTGAATCCCACGACAATGATGGCAGGTGAGCGAACAA
>NCQV01030888.1:4963-27607 GCA_002740545.1 Lophocereus schottii
ATGATGATGATGATGATGATGATGATGATGATCACATTAATAACAACAATAATACTTGTTCAGAATAATGTTTAATAATAATGATCACAATAAGTTTAGAAGAAGTTAATGATCATATTAATAGTTAAGCAATAAGTTCAGAATAAGTTCAGATAAGTTCAGTTCATAATAAGTTTAGATAAGTTCAGACAAGTTCAACAAAAATAAGGCGAAGAAAATAGACTCTCAATTATCCAATGCATGGCAAACCTATTGTTGGTTGTATTGCTTCTCAACTCAACTCGGTATCCTCCACAATCATTGCCATAGTTTGAATTGATAGTCTTTGACATCTCTTATAAGTTATGTGAGTTGGTCTAGTGAACATGTACAGATACATAACATCCAAAAACTTTAAACCATGTTATTTTGCAAATCATACCTACTTCACCATTTCTTTTGCGTCATTAAATAAGTTATTACATGACATTGTTAAGGACATATTTATGATATCTATGTATAGATAACACAACAAGAGCAAAAACAAAATTCCCTATTTGCTTAGCATCTTCATCGCACCTTATAATGTTTATTATTGAATTATCAACTTTAACTTTTATTTGTCAAGCGGTATACATTTAATGCATATTATTGTTTTATTCCAATCTCTTTCTTATCATATTTTCACCGCTAATGTTGTAGCTCATATGTGACTATATGAGAGGTGTATGCCCTCTGCCTCTCCCCCAACATAAATCAATTTTTGTTTTAAAAAAATGAAGCTTACATGCCACAATTAGTGTTGTGTCTATATTAATTTCATCCCTCATTTATGGTTAGTAATATATCTTTGTTAATCTCACTCTTCTGTGGCCTCTAATAGATTGTTTCGTTTGATTCATTCGTATACTTGATTGAATTACCTAAATCCATGATATTGATTATTTGATTTATTTGAATTATATGGCAGCCTTTTTTCGGCCTCAAGTATATCCATTTATGTTTTTACTTCATTTTTTTGCTACTATATTGCTTACTTGCAAATTATATCATCAACCCAGGTGACAATTCGCAACGTACACCAGATCAGATATTCGATATGTATATATAATTACAAGTTTCTAGATCGCAAGTGAGACAATAAGGGAATGGTAGTAACCTAAAGGTAAGAGGTTCAACGATCACAAATAGCACGTGCCACTCAAATTTTTGTGTTTATATTTTTAGCTCATCATCCCTTTTTTCCTAAAATAATAATTTTAGCCCCTTATCCCTTTTTCCTTCTTATATTTTTTGTACCTTCTGAATCTTTTCTTTTGTGATTATTTATTTAATTTCTTTCCCTTTTAAATGTGTTCTATTAAGGTTGAGGTATGTTTTTCCCTAATATCTTCTATCATATAATCCCCTTTTTTTTGTCCTTCATTTTTTAAAACCTTTGTTGAAGATGTTCTATTAAATTAAATTTGGTTAATGATGAAATTCCCAAGATATTGTAATGCATTAGGTGGATTTAAAGACAAAATGAGATCACAATAATGGTTTAGGTAATTCCCAATTGTGATAATCATTATAATTTGCCGACTTTTCTCTTCAAACGTCCTCATGTAAAATACTTTTGCAAACAATAGGTTAAGTTTTGTGAATAATAGGCAATAAGTTATAATGTGAACTATATATTAATGTTTTGTGAACAATAGATTAATTTTTAGTGAACAATATAGCATTTTTTTTTGAATTTTAACGAATAGAAAATATTTTTTTTAAAAAAATCAAAATTTTTGGTGATGAATAGGATATTGCTAACATAAAATTTTATTTTGTAAACAATAGGTTTATGTTTTGTGAACTATTGGTTAACATTTTGTGACAATAGGTAAATATTTTTTTTGAATAACAAAACACTTCTTAATTAAAGTTTTGACTGTGGGAGCATAGACACTATATATACGTATACACACACACACATACACACCCCGTACAAAGAGATAAAGTTAAATTAATTATTTAGATCAACCCTTTTGATTGATTTAATTAAGCCCAAACTGACTCTCAACTCATAGCCCAATCCCAAATAATTCCCAAGTCAAGATGCAGTCAAAGCTAGATGTAACTACCAAGTCATGCCCAGTCAAAGCTAGCTGATAGTCAACCTCTCAGTTTAGCTGGATGCTCAAATCGATACCTCATTAGATTACTAAGTTAATAAGTTGGTTACTTAAAAACAAATTCAGTGCAGACTCTCAAGTCAAATCGACCCAAGTCGAAGCGCGATTGTAGGCCCTAAATAGGCCAAGGTCATTTTGACCTTCAAGGAGGGGGATTTTCCTATAAATAGACCTCCACCCCTCTTCATTCAGGGGTGGACATTCTAAGAATTCACTAAGATTCAAACACCTTATCTCTAAAAAGGACAACAAGCACCTAAAACACTCGTCCATCTTCCATCGAACATCAAATATTTTTTTTCTTGAGTAAGATTAAGCCTCTTAGGTCATCTTTGAAGATAATATTCATTCAAATTTATCCAAGGAGATCGAATTAGAAGAATTATTTATTCAATCATCTTGTAAGAAATATATAGAGATTATACCCATATATGCAATATCAATACAAAAATTCAATTTGTTACTTCATTTCTTATCTAATTTATTAGAAGCTCAAATTTTGTGTTTACAAATATTTGGCATGCTCCGTGGGACGATATCTACCTCTCATCTCTTTCTCTCTCTTTTTTTTTTTTAAAAAGACTTTCAAGTTTCAAGAGCAGCCTCTTCAAATAAGACATGGCCACGAAGAACACTGCCTCTTAATCTTCAAAGAAGAAGAATACCACATCTCTCTCTCGTAGATCCCATGAAACTGACACCACTTTTGGTAATGAACTCATAAAATGGAGACAAGAACAATGACCAGAGTTGTTATAGCGATCGTCGCTATGCAAACAATGATGCTAGTACCAAAACCCTAAGACTTGAAGATGAACCAAAAAGTGTCTTGTTGGATGGATAAAGTTTAAAACCTCATCAAGCTTCAATCTACAATCTACGAAGTAGAAGGTGCTATAGTACTGATTCTTCTTCACCCTCATAAAAGGGGGCCTTCTTGTCTGAAACGAAAGCTAAGTCCTCAAAAACAGTTATGATGATAGGCGCAAACAATTGGGAAGAGGAGATGGCTAATATGAAGGTCATCTTACAAAACTCATAGAGTGAGAAAAGAAANTGGACAACAAGCTTCAAGAGGAAAAGATTACTAAGCTGACCAAAAGTTAAAAAAATGATTAGTTCAGTTTTCCACAAAAGACTTAGAAAGTGAAGAAGAGGAAAAAAAAATATCCATCCATGGTGAAGCTTCTAACAATGAGGAGCGGCTAAAGAAAGGTGGTAAGCTAAAAAACGATGAGTCTTTAGGATCAGTGACTATTGAACAAATCCAAGACTTGATAGCAAATATAGTTAACGCATAACTAGGAGGAGGGTCACACAGAACTCACCTATAAAGTCTTATATTAAGAGGATTGAAGCTCTCCGCATGCCCCCGGTTATCAACCTCCTAAGTTTCACTAGTTTGATGGGAAAAGCAACCCAAAGTAACATGTCGCACACTTCATTGAGAGATGAAACAGTGTTGACACTGATGGCGACCTCATAATAAAGTAGTTTGTCCGAATATTGAAAGGCATTGCGTTTGATTGATATATTGACCTAGAACCTAAGTCCATCAACAATTGTAAATAAATGGAGAAAGAGTTCCTCAAAATGCTCTACAGCACCCAACGCATTGTCGGCATGACTGAGCTAACAAACACAAAATAAGGGAAAGATGAGTCAGTTCTTGATTAAATCAATCGCTGGTGTGCACTTAGTCTTGAATGCTTAGCTATCTAAAGCTTCTGCCATTGAAATGTGTACTCAGGGCATAGAGTGGGGCTTGTTGTATGTTCTACAAATTAACAAACCTAGAACTTTCCAAGAATTAGCAATCAAGGCACATGACATGGTGGTGACAATAGCTAGTCGTCATGGCAACTTCTTCTATTCTACTAAATGAAAGAAGGACAAAATTGAATTCAAGAAAACTGTTGTCTAAGAGCATGACTATAGAGATGATGTCCATCTTTATAGGTGAGCCTATTCGGATTACGAGAAAGCCTAAATTAGAAGATAAGAAGAGCACATCATTCAAGGATGCAATAAAGAAGTGTCAAGCATTAAAAAAGTTTCAAGAAAGAAGTACCCATTTTCTGACTCAGATTTATCAAGTATGCTAGATGACTTGTTCGAGAAGGGTATCATTGAATTGCTTGAGCCAAAGCACTCAGAAAAAGCTGAAAGGACTATTGATTTAAAATATTATCAGTACCATAGGATTGTTAGTCGCCCTTTTAAAAAGTGCATTACACTGAAGAAGTGCATCATGCAATTGGATATGGATGGAAGGATCATTCTAGATTTGGATGAAACAGTAGAAGCTAATCACGCATCTATCTTATGTAAGCATCATACTCCTTTGTGTCAACAAAAAGTGAACCATTTCACTGTCCAAGAGAAATAGAATTTAACTGCCTTGTTGAAAGAGGAGCTAATCATAATATAATTTGGGAGTCTGGGACCAGTAGTTCTCTCACTACTAATCCCATCACAACTTCTAAAGACCAATCACACATCAAACACCTTTAAGAAGGACGACAAAGGATGGATCCTGGTTGTTAGGCGCAAGTCAAGGAAGCAAAGGCGCTAAGCCCCCACCACTTTGTCATGAGAAAAGTCAAGGAAGAACAATGTCTGTAGCTAAAAGGAGCATGAAGTTTGGGTCATCCACCTACTTCACCAAAAACCATCAATCTCCATTGCCTTAGGTGAATTCTTGTAAAAGGATTCTTTGACAAAGTGGTTGTTAACATGACTCCATGTTTTGAATTTGATTATGACGATGACAAGAAAAATGAAGAACAGAGTGCCAGATAGACACTTCCTCTAAAAAGCGATGACCAGACCCTCACCATCCTAGAAGCTTTACTAGTGTACATGGGTTGGCAACAAATTTTTCACTTGTCAGAAGAGATGCTTGAACAAATTGTTGTTGCCATTCACCATGAACAGCTATATGCTGACCAGGTGAAAGATACACCACTTATAAGCTGTCTTACCCAATGTGCCACCTATAACATAGCTATGACATTCACCAACAATAACTTGTTATTAGGTTCTAAACCACGTACTCGCCCATTGTTTGTTATCGGAAACAATAGAGAGCAAATAATTAAGCGAATTCTAGTGGCTGGCGGTTTAGCAGTCAACATCATGCTAAAGCCTACTATGAATGATTTGAGTATCACCATCGAAGAATTATCTAAAAGCTGAATGATGACATAGGGTTCAATCTAGAAGGACAACATGCGATTGGTATGATTTGCTTAGAGTTGACAATTCGCAACTTGATAACATCATCAATTTTTCAAGTGATAGATTCTAAGACTTTATACAAGTTGGTGCTTGTGTGACCCTGGCTACATGAACATAGAGTGGTAGCATCAACCTCGTACTAATGTCTTAAGTACTATTGGGAGAACTAAAGGAAGATAAAAGGTGATGTTAAACCATTTACTATGGCCGAATCATGCTTTGCTAATGCAAAGTTCATCAAGGAAGATTCTGCACCGAAAGAAACCATGTTAGCTGCTATATCCTCTACAGGAAGAGGAAATGTAAACAATGCCTAGGAGGCTTGTGCCCTTCCTGAAGATGGTGGCGATGCAACATCAAGACACAATAACAATGGGAAGAAGAAGAAGAAAATAAGCAGACAATTTTAGTCCCACTTGCCAAACAAACAATTGTCATGACAAACCCGATAGCCCCAGTCTTTAGGTACATTCCTAAGTCCCACTGAAAGGAAGGTGAATCACCATTGAGCAAATGTACAATTCCCAAAAGTATAGCCAAGGCTGACATCAAGCTCGAGGATGCCAGTTGGCATGTTCTCAAACAAAAGGGTGTGCTTCTAGTTCATAAAGCAAACCAAAACAAATTGATCAAGGCCTCCCTCCCTGGTTTCATCACTTCTTCCAGAGGCTCACTTTAAGAAGAAAGTGACTTGTCGAGGATGCGCACTAGTGATGGTTTTGATCCTAATGCACACAAACTAATGAAGAGGTCTAGTTTTGACTTCAGTAAACCAATATCTTTGGGGCATGTCATTGAAGCTAAGCCTTCCGAACTTAACGGTACATAAAAGATGATATAGAATCAAGGGGGTAGAGTTATAATGCCTTAAGTTTGCATTGGTTACATATTAACCCAAACCATAAGGATTTCAGGATGACATAAGGATAAACAATCACTGGCACAATATATTACAGCTAAGGAGGTTAATGATGGTGGTGGTGAAAACACAAAGACTAAGCCAAAGACATCAGTGTTTGATAGGTTACAACTTCTACATTACGAAAATGCCTTTCCATGTTTAGTAGGATGGGAAACGATAAAATCTCGAAACCCTTTGTCTTCCATGGGTTAAAAGGAGATAAGTAGGCTAAACCCTCAGTCTTTGCCAGAATCAAGATAGGTGAGATGTCATCAAGCTCACCACCTTTATAAGAAAAGGATTTAGTGTTCAGCTACCTTGGCCAAATAAATGAAGTCCAAAGTTCCATTCCTTCATAGATGAATTGTGTTTCTATTTGGGTATGAAGATGGATGGCTCCTTAACAGTAAGAAAGCATACCGTAACTCTCACTAGCCATGGGGCTAATGCCAGCTCAAAAGAAAAAACCAAGGAGGAGGGACAAGCTTCTTCTAACCACGTCATAGTTCAAGAGGCCGACAACTTGGATTTTGAAATAGAACTCACTGAAGCACCAGAAACTTTAGAAGATGGAGGCAAGCCATGGTTAGGAATGGTAACAAAATCCGTACCTGTTTAAAACCCGCAAAACTCGCTCCATTTGCAACCCAAATGGGTAGTGAAAATGGGTTTGAAATGGGTATCACAGGTATTAGAAAATGGGTATGGGTCTGGGTACGGGTATGGGTATAGCCCTCACCCGCCCCATACCCGTACCCTAGCCGTACCTATTTTTATAATAGGATTAAAAAATTATTTTTTATTAATATTTTTTCGGTTTAACTCCAATCCAAACCATTTTAACCAAAAAAAATTAGTCAATAATGTATTTGATTTCACATTTCTAAACAATGTATTCCTAAAATATCACAACTTTGTAATCTTATAATGACAAAAACATATCTCGTACTTGGATATGAGTTTCATATGGGTATTGATTCTTATTCTCTATGTGAACACGAATAAAACCCCCAAACTCGTAAAATCTGATGTGTATGGGTATGGGTTTTATTTTTTAATACTTGATTGGTACAAGTACAGGTATGGGTACGATTTTCGAAAACGGATATGGGTAAGGGTACGGCTCAACTCGCCCCGTCCCCACCCCATTGCCATCCCTACCCATGGTTGATGAGCTGAAAGAGTTAAATCTCGGATATGTGGAAGAACCTCGTCTATCTATATGAGCGTCATGCTCACACTCAACGAAGAAGAAGAATATTTCAGGCTCCTCTCTGAATGTAAGGATGTGTTTGCATGCAGTTACAAGAAAATTCCTGGATTAGATCCCAAGGTTGTGGTTCACTACTTGTCCACTAAAAAGGGTGTTTCACCTAAAAAGCAACCTCAATGTCATTTTTGCCCTGAGTTGATACTAGAAATCGAAGATGAGATAAACAAACTCATTGATGATGGGTTCATACGCAAGGTGAGATACCCAACCTGGATTGCAAACATCATCCCAGTAAAGAAGAAAAATGGCTAACTTACTATTTGTGTGGATTTTTAAGGCCTTAATGATGCATGGTCGAAAAATGACTTTCCACGTCCCGTCACTGAACTTACCATTGATGCTACTACTAGTCACAAAGCCTTATCCTTCATGGATTGCACCACAGCTAATAGCATTAATAGATCAAGAGGCCACAAAGTTTCACACATCGAATGGCATATTTTGCTATAAGGTGATGCCTTTTGGCTTGAAAGATGGAGCAGCAAGCTATCAAAGGGTGATTAAAACTATTGTTGAAGATATGTTACCAAAAATATGGACTGCTATGTAGATGATATGGTGTTTAAGTCCCAAAATAGATCAGATCATTTGCAAGATCTACGGTAAATCTTCGAAAGATTACGAAATTTCCACTAAAGATGAATCTACTAAAATGCGCATTTAATGTCAGATCTTGTAAATTCCTAAGCTTTGTCATCTAACATAAAGGTATCGAAATTGATCAAGCTAAGATAAAAGCTATTCAAGACATGCTCTCACCAAAGAACCTCAAAGAACTTTGGGGTTTGCAAGGATGCTTGGCATATATTATGAGGTTCATATCAAACCTCGCTGGTTATCGTCGTCCTTTCAGCCACCTCATGAAAAAGGAGCATCTTTTGAATGGGATTACTCTGTCAAAAGGCTTTTGATAGCATCAAAAAGTACTTGTCAAGTCCTCCGGTATTGGGGGCACCTGTTTCTGATAAGCCTCTCATATTTCACATTGCAACACAAGAACGTTCACTTGGAGCATTATGTGCCCAAGAAAATCCCAAAGGTAAGAAGAGGGCTCTCTATTACCTAAGTCAGACATGGTCAGGGCTGAACTTAATTGCTTACCAATTAAAAAGATCTGCTTGGCTCTCATGTTTGTTGTTCAAAAGCTAAGACATTCATACTGTGCATATTATCTCCAAAGTCGACCCAATTAAGTACATCTTATCAAAGTCAGTTCTGAATGGGCAGCTTGTAAGGTGGGCGGTTATCTTAGGACAAAATAATCTTGCTTATAAGCCACAAAAGGCCGTTAAAGGCCAAGCACTGACAGATTTCTTAGCAGACCATCTAGTTCCTGATAATTAGGAACTAAATGATGACCTTCTTATGGAAGAGTTGTTCTTTGTCGATGTCCTTTTACCTTAGGAAATGTACTGTAATGGTGTCGCATGACTTGATAGGGTGGGAGCATGAGTAGGAGTTGTACTTGTCTCTTCTGAGAAGCAAATTCTTCTGTATTCATTTGGACCAATGCTATTGTGCTATAACAATATAGCTGAGTATCAAGCACTCGTACTACGCCTTCAGATGGCAATTGAGATGGGGATCAAAGACCTTGATGTCTATGACGAATCATAATTGGTCATTAACCAACTTCTAGAAGAATTTGTAGTGAAAAAAGATGATCTTATCCCATATCAGAAGCATGTCTTATGACTGTTGGATATGCTAGAAAATGTTAAGTTGGAATATATCCCTTAGAGTGCGAATAAGATGGCTAGCGTGCTTGTAACCCTTGTAGCAGTTTGTCACTGGGGGCATAAGAGAACATCACTTTTCCAGTTTATGGGCAATGGGTTATTACATCGCCTAAGGATGAATGTGAATAAGAAGTCAAAGTAGTCTCCGTTTGTGAGATAGATAAAGAAGATTGGCCCTAGCCACTTATTGACTACTTAAAATATGGAAAGCTTCCAAGTGACGTGAGGCATAAAAAGAAATCTAATAGAGGGCCTTACACTTTCTTATTACAAAGAAACGTTGTACTGGCACTCTTTCCTCAGTCTGTGGCTACAATGTTTGGATGAGGAAGAAGGAAAACAAGTAATACAAGAAGCACATGCCAGGGTGTGTGGTGCACATAAGTCAGGATCCAAGTTATATGACCGTGTCAAAAGAATGGATTATTATTGGCCCGCCATGGTGCGTGATTGTATCAACTATGCAAAAAGGTGTGATGCATGTTAGTTCCATGCTATCTTCATTCACCAGCCTCCAGAACCACTCCATCCAACTGTAACATCGTGGCTTTTTGAGGAATGGGGACTTAATGTTATAGGACTTCTTAGTCCTAAATCTTTTGTTGGTCACCTATACATCTTGGTTGTCACTAACTATTTCTCTAAATGGACAGAGATGATTGCATTGAAGGAAGTTAAAAAGGATAATGGTATCGACTTCATTCAGACGCGCATCATTTATCGATATGGTGTGCCTCGATATATTATCATAGACAATGGTAAACCATTCGTCAACAAATTAATGACTAACCTTTGTGAGAAATTTAAGTTTGCTCAATGTGAGTCGTCAATGTACCATGTACATGTAAATTGCCTAGCAGAAGCTTTCCACAAAACATCGTGCAACCTACTGAAGAATGTGGTTTAGAAATCCAAGAGAGACTGGCATCAGAAACTAAGGTAGGTTCTTTGGACATCTCGAACCACATATAGGATGCCTACACAATCAACTCCTTATGCTCTAGTATATTGAGTAGAAGCCGTTGTACCACTGGAAATTCAAATTCCATTATTATGCATTGCTACACAAGAAGGCTTAAATGAAGATGAAAATCATCATGTTTGCTTAGCAGAGTTAGAGGCCCTTGATTAGAAAAGAGTTCAAGCCTAGCAAAAATTAGATTGATGTCAGGGTTGTCTAACTCGAGCATTTAACAAAAAGGTGTAACCATGTTTGTTTCAATTTGGAGATCAAGTGCTTGCACTAAAGAGGCTAATCATCACGACTCATAAGACATGAAGCAATTCACTCCCAAATAGGACGGGCCTTATGTTATCCATGAGGTATACATAAATGGTTCCTACAAAATAGCAGATGGATAAGGGCTTTAAGTTGGACCAATAAATAGTAAGTTCTTGAAGCGCAACTTCCCTTAAGGAAAATGCTTCACACACACCAAAAAAAATTTTTAATACTCCTATCCCACAAGAGTATAAATTATGAACGGCAAAACAAATAATTAAAGTTTACTTTGTTGAATTATGTGATGACTTGGTCTTATTGGAAATTCCAAGTTTTCATAAGTACATAGGTAGCTTAGGAAATAAATCGCGAAGTGCAGTCAAACATAATACTAAAAAAGGAAGACAGTGGGCAACAAAATGTGTTTCATATGATAGAGAACACAAATATTACTACAAGAGTTCATCACAAAAAAAAGGAACAAGACAGACAAAAGTAGTAAATCAGTCGTTGTCCATCCGAGCATCAAGGTTGAGTGAAGATTGCATCTCTAGCATGATCTGCTCATGTCTCTTTAATTGCTTCACATCATTAGATAATAAAGTGAACACAACTTTAAGGCCAACAAGAACCTTAGATTTCTTATGAACTTCCTTCTCAGCAACTGCTAGCAGAGTCAATTTAGCCTGGACATCATCCTTTAGCTAGCACTGTCATACTTGGGCAATGCAAAGTACTTCATCTAAGTCAATAATTTTCTAGGCTACCTCTTTATGCTTCTCTATCGATGCATCAAGATCTGCACGAACCATGGCAACATAGGATTGCATGAGTTCGACCTGCTTAGCGCACATGGCCTTCTCTTTTCCCACATCATTGGGATGACAAAACATGGAAGATGTTTTCTTTAATGACAAGAAGGTAGATACAATGCCTCCATAGTCCTCTACCTTCTTTCTCAAGGGATTTGGGTCCCCACAAAGCCTCTTAATTCCCTTATATATCGTTGAGGCTTCATTGATTTTGGCTTCCAACTTATGAAATTTCGTATTTTTCAAATCAATCTAATAGTTGAATTCCATTACTGGTATAGCGACAGTGATGATGCTCTAGGACCGCGGTCTTAGGCAGAAAGAAGTAGCAAGGGTACAACAACAGAAGCAAGCCGCCTCTTTAAACCTTCAGGAATAACAATATCTGTGGCAATAGTGGGTAATGTCCTTGCAGATACTTCAAAAGAATTTGGCCCATCAACTGAAAGTTAGCTATTGATAGGCGAGACAAGCTTTTGTTCCTCTTGAAGCTGAACCTCTAACCATGTGAGGTGATGTCAAACTTCTCACAATAACAATATCCGTGCCTATTACCGGATGTGCTCTAGGCATAGATGATTTTGTCGTGAGGCCGATAGACTCAAGTAATTGTTCATCAATAACAAGTGTAGTCTCTTACACTAGGTCAAGCTCGCTAATCTGAACAAAAGAAACATTAAATAAAATAAGTATAATATCATTCTGTGTGTAAAAAAAGAACAAAGAAACAAAAAGAAAAACCGAACATGGTCATAAGAAGACAAAGGAAGGGAACGTACGTCCTCGTGGTTGGCTTTTTCGGTTGAACAACTCTCGACATTATCAAAGAAGTCGTCCCCAAGGCTTAGTCTAGCATCTCTTTTCCTTTCTTCCCATTGGCATTTTCAATGAGCCTGTCGCCACTCCTTTCTCCTATTCAAATGAGTTCACTTCCGTACCCTTCTCGAGAATGACGCATTAATTCTAAGGTCATTGATAGTTACCTTGGACCACCCATTCTTATATACTGAAGTAATGTGTTAACTTTGTGTCAAGGAACAATAGGGTAAAACACCTTAAGACATACTCCCCAAAAATAAAATCCTCTTCCAATACTAAAGGGTGTCTTCATATGACACTGGACGAATACGAGGATCCTTAAAAAGTATCCCGGGGATTCCTTGGGAGAACCCAAATTGTCTGTTAAATCAATGTGGGCTCTAGGGTTCAACATAGAAAGTTATGCCGCGACAAATAGGAAGGAAGCCATCTCGAAGGGATCTTAAGTAACCGACCTTGTCTTCATATAACTCGCCTTTAGCAATAAGGGTCTCTGGTCGAATCTGTCCTAACATGAGACACCCCAAGTCAAGGATTTTCCTTTCATGAATTAGTTTATGAGCATCACCAGTATTGATGCATTTAGTTTAGGAACCAGAGTAGCACACCATCAAGAACTTGGAGGGACGAGTTGCGGTACATGATGCTAGGGGTGGGAATGGGTGGGTACGAGGTGGATATGGGGCGGGTTTAGCCATACCCTCACCCATACCCATTTTCAAAATTAATATCCACACTCATATCCATACCCATGGGGTGTTATAAAATTATATCCATACTCATACCACTGGGTATAGTAGGTATGCGGGTTTTATTCGGTACATATAGACAAAAAAGAGTTAAACCCATTTTGTATCCATATTTGACATCAAATAGCCAACATGTCACATTAATACCAGGCTTCTAGCAATATATCATATCATGTTGAATACAACTAAAAGTTTATCAAGCAAAGTAATAAATCAGTACTTGACAATTACAGTTTCTAACAAAATGTCTCACCAAAGTCTTGAGTACCATACAACTCAAAGAAACTAGCAAAATATCCAAGTATAAGCAACAAATTAGAACTTTAAATAAATGAGTAATAGAGCTAACATGGGGCGGCTACGAGGTGGGTAAGACTTATACTTATACCTATACTAATACCCATATCCATACACATTTTAGCAATACCCACTCCATACCTTTTTTTTTTTTTTTTCCATTTTCACCATCCATACCCGAATCTATTGGGGAGGGTTTTGCAGATTTTAGGTATTTTTTTTCTAATTCTACATGATGGGTTTTGAAGTAGTAAGCAAATAGCCAGGGAAGAATGATTGTAAGTAGGAAGGCTTCGCGGTCTTGGAACCTTATTTGGACCATGGTAAATTTTTGCTAACACAAAAATTGCCAGACTAAAGGTGCAGCTAGATGTCATTAAGGTGACAGTCTCAAAAGTTCCTAGATGAATAAGGCTCTCCCCAATCTCTGGAAGTGCAAAGACACATAGCCAATATGGTAGGAGTGCAACCAGATAAGTACTCTCCCTCTTCGCTTTGGGGATGCCAAGGCTTTTGAAGACGCTTAATTCATCTCGACTCTAACACATATCTTGAGTTTTAATTTAGCTGTTGGGTTTATGGGTCTTTGTAGGAGACGAATTACGATAAAGAGAGTGTGTTGGTGGGTTATAAATGAACCTTTCACTTGCACCAAAATTCAATCCATACTTTAGCACTAACTCCCTTCTCACGATTATGTGCATTTTCTAAGCTTCTAAAAGCAGCAAACAAGAATTTGTAGGTGATAATTCATATTTTATATGTAATATTATTCTTCAATTTACTTACTTTTAAATCTGTCAAATATATTGCTATGAGTACTTAATAGATATTTTTATGATTTTCAGGTGGAAATAAAATAAATGGATTTGGGTGAACAATTTGACTCGATTTGAACCAAAGCATATGTGCAAGCATAGCTCAGCCCAAAATTTTAAAAAAACAAGAAGAAGGCCAGCCCAAGCTCACAGGACACTCCTAGTCCATGTGGGCCCCATCCAGCAGTAGCCCAACTGAGAAATCAGCAACCTGACTGCCTTCTGCCTCTTCTCTTCTTTCCTTCCGTCTGGGCTGGCCCAGCGCTCAGACAATGCGGTCCAAACCAGACTCATCCAGCCGCCCCTAGCTTGCTTCCCTCCTTACCTCTCGAGTGGGCCTATCGTGCGGCCCATCAGACCCCCCAGCTCCTTCTCTCTCTTTCTGTCCAGCTCGCCAGCTTCTTTCTCTTCTCCTCTCTTTCTTCTACCTAGGCTGGTCCATGGCCCCCAAAAAAACCTCCTAGCACCACCTAGCAGCCAAATGTGAGGAAGCTCAAGTAACCTAGGTAAAAGTTAATTAATTTTGATTTATTGGTAGCTTAAGATTAGTCCTTTTTCAAGCAATATAACAGCCAATAGTTAATGGAAATTAATCTTTCATTAATGTTTGGACATTAAAAGAGGGTGAATTTCCACTATAAAAATAGGCTATGGGTTGCATCCATTCATACACTTACTCATTCAAGCATCCAAGCATCCTTTTATCTTCGATCTTCTATTTTTCTTTAGAGAGTTGAGAGTATTTTTTAAGACAAAATCATTTGGGTTGAGAAGTTTAGAAGAAAATAAGCTTTGTTAAGCTATTTTCCTCTTCTCTTCTCATCTCATTTGTGAGTCACATTTGAGAGTTTATACTTAATTTCATCATTTTATATAATTGAGTACAAAAGTTTGGACATAGGAAGTGAAATATACCAACTTCAATGGTATTTTCACTAACTATGGCCGGCTAAACTACTCATTTCTAGGATTAGGATGAATTTTTGATAATAAGATTATTTTGCTAATTTCTTTTGGTGTGTTTTTGCCTCTTTAATTGCATAATTTTGAGCTTAAACTTGATCTTAACTTATGCATCATCTTAATACCATTGTCTAATCATGTTGATTATAATAGTTTAATTTGCTATCTCAAATGAATATTAGACTTTGTAGGCTAATATGATGGTTAGATAATTGGACTTAAAATTATAATTGTTAAAATTGAATAATTTATATTAGAAATTCGATGAGTTATGTCTAAAAAGAATGATTTATGCTAAACCATTAAATAAATGATCTCATTTTATAATTATAATCATTCTTTTAATTTATGGTCTAAGGCTTATAGCTTAAGTTGAACAAGAGACAAATTGAATCTCCATTTGAATTAATAAATCAATATTTGCATCAATGGTGAAATCCAACGTCTTAGATCTTTCTCCTATTTGATTTCTCTTCACTTCCTTGATAATTTACTTTTCTTTTGTTTCGTTAATACTTATTAATAATCGAACTCCTCAATTGAACTATTCTTTATAATCAGAAAGGCTAAATTTAGAATCACTATTGTTCCTCATGGGATCGACACCTCTCTACTTGCTAGCCTACAATTAACCTTGTGTGCATGCAAGTAAAAAGGGTTTCAAAACTAAACATAAAATCGACATCAAGTTTTTGCGCTGTTGCCGGGGAACGAATAGTGATTTTTGAATTTTCTCTTCCTTTTATTTTTTTCCCCTCTTCCCTACTAATCTACTCATTTTATTTGTTTATTCTCTATCCCCTTCCCTTTTATTTTTATTGTTTCATTCCCCAATTCCTCCTAATCTAACCATTTTATTTTTATTCTTCCCTCTCCCTTCTAATCTTACTATTTTTCACATCCCTTCTAATCTAATCTGACCAAACTCTTTTATTTATGTTATTTTATTTATTGTATCCAATCTAACAATCCCCTTCCCTTTTATTTTCTTTATTCTTTTTTTATTCTATTTTGATTTTTCATTTTGCTTTATTTTTTTTCATTTTTCTCCCTTCCCTTGGATCTTTCTTTTATTTGTTTATTCTATTTTGATTCTTTCCCCCTTCTTATCTCTCTCTTCTCTTTTCTTCTTATTTTGTTTGATGGTTATTATTGTGGTAAGTTTATTCTTTTCTCTGGGTTATTTATGGTTATAAGCATGGTAGACGTTCTTTGTACTTAGATCTTGAATCATAAAATCCTAAAATTGAACACTCCCTTCGTAAGATGAGAGCTAAGAAAAAGGAATCTAAGAAAAAGATGGCTGAAAAACAAACCCCACCACCTAAGTAACCTAAAGAATATTTTACTCCCGCCACATATGACTCACCTATAAGAACACGTATGCCCACTGTTACAGTACCATTTAAGATTACACATTCTCTTAGCCAAACTGTCGTTTTATGGGCTAGAGTTTGAAAATCATTTCAAGCACATTGATGCATTTTTGGAGATTTGTTCCACTGTATTTTTGAATAATATCTCTAATGATGCTCTTCGGTTGCGGCTTTTTCCTTTTTCCTTGAAAGATAAAGTTAAAGTTTGGTTGGGCACTAAGACAAATATCACCACATTGGACCAATTGCAAAAGGAATTCTTGAGAAATTTTTTCTGTATTGGTAAACTAACTGTCTTAAGACGTGCTATAACTACCTTCTTACAAAATAAAAATGAGCAATTGCATGAAAGTTGGAAAAGATTTAAAGTTGCGAAGTTGTCCTTACCATGAGTTACCTATGTGACAACTTGTCTAGAGTTTTTACTCTGACTTAGATGAGCGTAATAGACAAATTGTTGATGCATCATGTTGTGGTAGCTTTTTGTACAAAACTCCTGAAGAAACTTGGGAATTATTTGAACATTGGAGTGAAAATTCAGATTTGCATACTACTTCCTCACATTCTAATTTGCCTAGGCAATTAGGAAGTAATGGGGGAATTTATGAGGTTTCACATTCAATTAACCTTTCGAGTAGAGTTGACACTTTAACTAAGAAATTTGATCAATCGTTGTGCATGTAAAAAGTGTCTAATGCCCCTTCCGTCTGGGAGCTCCGAAATTGATAAGGTAATTTATGTCCTTGGTATCTTGACCTCCGTTGTGCAAAATGTTGATTCTAAGGTCCAAGAAATTGAGTCTAAAATGCATATTGTTGATTCTCACTCATAATCTATCGCTAAGTTAGAAACCCAACTTGGGCAACTAGCCATAACTATAGGTAAAAGAGAAGAAAAACTTCCCAATCATCCCGTACAGAACCCTAAAAGCCAACCATTTGAACAATTAAAAGCAGTAATGGTTCTTACGAGTGGTAAAGAAGTGGACAACATGGTGAGTGAAAAGGAACATGATAAAGAGAAAAGACTTAAGACCATGAAGAGCAACCTTGAGATTAAAAAAGAGAATGACCCATCCCCTTCTCCTATTGTGTCTAATTCTATTGTGACATATAAGCCAAGGGTTCCTTACCCTCAAATTTTAGATGCATTATTTCCTTCCAAGAAAGATAAATAAAGAGATGACATTCTAGAGACCTTTAAGCAAGTTAAGGTCAATTTTCCCCTCTTGGAAGCCATTAGACAGATCCCGACTTATGTTAAGTTCCTTAAAGACATGTGCACTTTTAAAAGAAAATCTAAAGATGACAAGTCTAAAAAGATTCTTCTAAGTGAACAAGTGAGCTCTATTATGAAATGTGACACTCCACCTAAGTTCAAAGATCTCGGTGTCCCTACCATATCATGTTATATTGGCAATTGTAAAATTAAAAGGGCATTTTTGGATTTGGGTTCTAATGTTAATTTGATATCATATTCTGTTTACTTAGAGTTGGGATTAGGTGAATTGAAACCTTCCAACTGTACCTTTCAGCTTGCTGAGAGGTCAGTTAGGACTCCTAGGGGCGGATAGATGATGTCTTCGCTCAAATTGATAAAGGATACTTTTTTGTTGGCTTTATTAGGTTGGACATGGACCCTAGGCATGCTTCTAAGTAGATTCCTCTTATTTTAGGATGCCTCTTCTTAGCCACAGCTAATGCCATCATTAACTGCAGGCTGGGAGGGCTAGATGTCTTGGGCATGAACATGAGGGTTTGGCTTAACATTGTCAAAGATTCTGCTCAACCTGTGTTTGAAGATGAATCTAAATGCTTCTTTATTGATGTGCTTGATGAAATGATTGAAGGACCTTTACCTACTATTCTGAGCAGTGATCCTTTGGGAACCTATCTTTACCACATGGATTTGAGATTGTTTGACTTAGGGAGTATAATAGATGAGATGAATTGTAATCTAGATTTCACTCCTTATCTTGAGTCTTCCTCTTGGGTGTCCACTTCTGAACCTCTCCCCCTTTGGCTAGTTATCCTATGCCACCTTCTGTTCTGTCCTCACCTAAATTTAAGTTGAAACGTCTTCCTAATTTGCTCAAGTATGTGTTTCTAGGCCCTAAAGAAACCCCACCTGTTACTATATCTTCTCTTTTATCTTGTGATGAAGAGGAAGAGTTGATTCGTGTTTTGTCTAATTATAAGGGTGCTATAGGGTGGTCAGTTGCTGATTTAAAAGGGATTAATTCGACAATTTGTATGCACAGAATTCTTTTAGAGGATGATGCTAAACCTATTAGGCAAATACAACGCAAACTGAACCCCAATATAAAAGAAGTTGTCCAAAAAGAGGTAGTAAAGCTTTTAGATGCAGTCATTATCTACCCTATTTCTAATAGTCAATGGGCCAATCCAGTTCAAGTAGTCCCTAAGAAATTTGGCATTACCGTGTTTAAGAATAATGATGGTGAATTGATTCCTACTAGACAGACAATAGGGTGGAGGGTATGCATTGATTACAGAAAGCTGAATTCCGTCACGAGAAAACACCATTTACCCCTCCCATTCATTGATCAAATTTTAGAAAATTAGCTGGATAAAGTTTTTATTACTTTCTAGATGGTTATTCTGGTTACAACCAAATACGTATCTATCTTGAGGACCAAGAGAAAACGACGTTTACATGCCTATCAAGTACATTTGCCTACCGGAGGATGCCTTTTGGGTTGTGTAATGCGCCTTTCACCTTCCAAAGATGCGTCATGGCCATATTTTCTGACTATATTGATAATTTTATGAAGGTGTTTATAGATGATTTCTCTATTTTTTGTTCTTCCTTTTATGTGTATTTGGCTAATTTATCCATTGTGCTAAAGAGATGTGAAGAAGTGAATCTTGTTATGACTTGGAAAAAAAGTCATTTCATGGCCCAAGAAGCAATTAGTTTGGGATATAAAGTGTCCAAAAAAGGGATTGAGGTTGATAAAGTCATTCGAATATGCCTGTGCATTCTTTTGTGAAGCAAGTTAGATCTTTCCTTAGTCCTACTAGTTTCTATGGGAGATTTATTAAAAAGTTTAGTAAAGTAGCCCGCCCACTTACTATCTCCTTACTAAAGAAGCTCCTTTTGTGATTGATGAGTCTTGTATGAAAAAATTTTGAAAAGCTTTGGTCTTTATTGGTGTCAGCCCCTATTGTGCAGCCTCTTGATTTTTCTTTGCCATTTAAGATTATATGCTATGCATATGATTTTGCTATTGGGTTGTTTTGGATCAAAGGGTGAATAGAATGCCTCATGTCATTTACTATGCTAGTAGGACTCTAACTAATACTCAAAAGAATTATTCAACTACTAAAAAAGAGTTACTACTTGTAGTACTTGCACTTGATAAATTCTGTCCATATTTGTTGTGTTCAAAAGTGGTTGTGTTCACTGATCATGCTGCATTAAAACAATTATTAGCTAAGAATGACACTAACCAAGACTCATTAGATGGATTTTGTTACTCCAAGATTTTGATGTTGAAATAAAAGATAGGAAAGGTTTTGAAAATTCAGTTGTAAACCACTTGTCTAGAAACTTTACTGAGTATACTAATGACTTAGTTGGATTTTCTGACCACTTTTCTGATGAGCAACTATTTGTTGTATTACATGCCCCTCTCCCTTGGTTTGCTCACATTGTGAACTACCTTACCATTGGGAAGATTCCTCCTCACTGGTCCAAACAAGAAAAAGATATGTTCTTCTCACAGGTAAGACATTACTATTGGAAAGATCGTTATCTTTTCAAGCATGACCCTGACCAAGTGGTATGTAGATGTGTTCAGGAGAGTGAAGTTCATAATATTCTCACATTTTCTCACTCCTATGCCTGTGGAGGTTACTTCGGAGGTCGTAAGACAGCTGATAAAGCCCTACAAAGTGGGTTCTTTTGCCCCACTCTATTTCAAGGTGCTCACCGATTCTATCTTGCTTGTGAGCATTGTCAACGTATGGGTACCCTGTTCCATCGTGGTATGATATTCCTTTTCCCTATTCTGATTGTTGAAATATTTAATGTTTGGGGTATTGATTTCATAGGTCCCTTTCCCCCATCTTTTGGCTTTCTATACATATTGATTACTGTTGATTATGTGTCGAAGTGGGTGGCAGCTCAAGCTACTGGGACCAATGACCACAAGGTTGTGGTCAAGTTTGTGAAAGAGTGCATTTTTTGTCGGTATGGTACCCCTAGAGCTCTTATTAGTGATGGAGAGAGTCATTTTTATCATCAATCTTTCGAGGCTTTGCTTAGAAAGTATTCTACGACTCACAAGGTAGCTCCTCAGACTAGTGGTCAAGTTGAGCTGTCTAATCGTGGGATCAAGTTTATACTTAAGAAAACAGTTTGACCTGATAGGAAAGACTGGTCTTTGAGATTGCATGATACTTTATGGGCCTATCCTACTACTTATAAGACTCCCATTGGGATGTCTCGTTACCAGCTTCCTTTTAGTAAGGCTTGTCACTTGCCAGTTAAATTAGAACACCGTGCTTTTTGGGCTGTTAAAGCTTTTAATTTTGATACGAAACAAGCGGGTTCTAACCGTAGGCTTCAATTGAATGAATTGGATGAATTGCGCAATGAAGCCCATGAGAATGCTAAGATTTATAAAGCCAAAATCAAAACTTTCGTGATAAAATAACTTCTCATAAATCTTTAAACCTAATTAGAAGGTGTGACTTTTTAAATCTAAGCTTAAACTGTTTCCTAACAAGTTGAGATCTCGATGAGATGGTCCTTTTGTTATTCAGTAAGTGTTTCCCTCTAAGGCAATTCAAATTTTGGATCCCCAAGATGGTAGAGTTCTCATGGTTAATGACAACATTTGAAACCTGCTGTGATTCATGATATTGATCCTGGTTTCATTGAATCCATCAATTTAGTAGATCCAGTGTACTATGATTAGTGGGTGGGATATTGTCCGCTTGAAGACATAAAACTTAGCACTTGTTAGGAGGCAACCCAATCTTTTTAGGTGAGTTTTACTCTTTTTTTAAATTTTTCTTTTTGATCAAGGTGTGCTTGTGTTTTTGGGTATTATTCTTCACTTGGTTTTTGGCTTTTGTGGTTGGTGATGGTTGTGAAGGTACTTTGAGAGCTTGATTGTTGGGCATATATGCAAATGACTTCCTCGTGCTATCAGGTTGTGTTGCTTTTTTCTCCATTTTTCTCTTTCTTATTGTTTTCTATATTGAGAACAATGTAAAACTTAGGTGCGGGGGGAAGGCAAAATAAAATTTTTTTAGGAAAATTAAACTTGAAAATTTGAGGGTGAATTTGATTTTGGGAAGAGCTTGAGTGTTCGGATAATGCATGTTCTATTCTTACTATATGGATCTGATTCATGTGACCCATGCTCATATAGAGCTTGTCGTAAAGTTACAAATTTACCACTACTCTAAATATAAATAAGGATATAGCATAAGGGAGTAGGGATCGAATCCACGAGGAAAGATATAATTTATGCTAGTCTGAGCCTATTTAATCTAACTTTTTATTATTTTATTACTAAATCAACTTAATTAAAATAAATAATTATGAATTTGAAAATTATTGTCTGATATCCTAGCATTATGAAAATAAGATCATGGAAATACGAACAGAAAATTGAAGCCTAATTTATTCTGAAATTATTAAAACAGAAAATTGATTACTATTTAAGATTTTTAATAGAAACAAAAAAATACAAACCAGAAACGTAATAACTAAATTAACATAAAATTATTTAAATGTTAGCTAGTTAATATGGACATTATTTTAAATACATAATCATCCAGAAAATATTCCTAACTATTTTCCAGAAAATTAGATAGAAAATAACTGCAGAAATTAAACAACAGAAATCAAAATTGAAAATTAATAATCTAATTAACTGCTTTAAACGAATTGCAAAAATAATTATTAAAATTAACCATAAAATAGAAACTAATTTTCTAGACCCAGAATAACTTTTACAACACAAAAATAAAATTTTAAAAAAGTTATTATGAATTTAACAAACAGAAAAATCTGCACGGCAAAACTACGACAAAAATTAGAAATTAATTCTAAAAAATTGGAAAATTAATTCTAAAAATTGCAAAATTAAATTCTAATAGATTTAAACTTTAATTAACCTAAAAACACTCTAACTTTCGAAAATAACCTAAAAGAGCTAATATTAACCTAATTTCTAATTAACCAATTAAAACTAACAAATTGAAAATAGAAATCAAACATGAAATTTTAAAGACACAAAAACTCAAAATC
>NCQV01030901.1:124-11427 GCA_002740545.1 Lophocereus schottii
CTTTCGTGCTTTTGCACCCTTAAACACTTCACTTGCTTATCTTAGTTTAGGCCAAACTAAGTGGTGATCAAGTAAGTCTTAACTCTTAATTAGGTGGTGTTTCTGTTTCCTAATTGAGGTTAAGGGCTTTAAACTCAATATTGGTGGTGATTTCTGTATCCAATCCCAGAGTTTAGTTCTATCCTATCCTAGTTTCAACTACATGTATTCTAAGTGAAGTTATTAGCTTGAACTATTAAGTTAATCTAGTTCACTTAGCATATTCATTGCATCCCCTCATTTTTCCACTCCATTTACTTCCATTTATATCCATTTCCACGGTTCCTACCTCACCAAAAGGCTTGTATTCAAACCAAACTTCAAAATCATTCAAACCGTGCAAAGTGGGAAATCCTAGTCTTTGTGCGCAGAAAAGTGGCACGGCCACCCCATGCCACCAAGCATGACCATGCCTCCCCATGCCATGTTACTTTCACTTGTTTGCTTCATGTTCTTGGTGAATCATAGCTTGGTTTCATCCTTTCCTTGCTATATCCATCACAACCAGCATATTTCATCACATTTTCCTTGAGTTTTCCTTGATTGTATCCTCCCTTGGCTTGTAAGCTTTCACTCTTAATTCGAGTTCTAGCTTAGACCCTCGGCAGATACATCATATTTGGTATCAGAGTAAGTTCAGGTCCTTGCCTGAACCCAATGCTTCCAAATTAAATCCAAACACAAACAGCCTACTTACATTTCAAATCAATCCACAAAGAACCCTAGACCTCATCCTTTATGCCATCTTCAACGAACTTGGAGAAAGAACTAGCTTTTATTGATATTGGATATGCTTGCTTTGCAATTCCAAAATTTCATGGCGAAAAGGAAGAGTTCACAGGTTGGTTATCTAAGCTGGAACTAGTTTTTGCTTGTTGTATCTTTAGTGACCAAGAAAAGATCAAAGTGGTTATTTCAAGATTGAGAGGTTGTGCACTTCAATGGTGGAATAAGTACAAGTTTGAGCGAAAAAAGAAAAGAAAAGAGAAGGTGAGAACTTGGAAGAAATTAAGTAGTAAGTTGAAGGATTCCTTTTGTCCATCCACTTACATGCCCATGAAAGAAAGTATCTCTATTAAGCTCACAAGTTCATTCCCTTCCACTCCACAAAAAGCCTAACTCGACCAAAGAACCTTTTCTCATCACCCACACAAAGACCCCTTCCTAAAGGAGCTCCAAAATGTTTTAAGTACCAAGGATTTGGTCACTTAACATCCGAATGTCCCAACCTAAGAAATGTCACCCTAGCTGAATGGAAGGCCATAGAAGAGCTTCAATCAGAAGAGAAAGTTGAAGAGCATGATGGAGATGATCTTGAAGAAGTCATGGTAGAAGCTAATGAAGGCTCCATGCTCCCCCTGGACACCCACCATCCATCCCTTGAGATATTCATCAGAATACATCAAATTCTCTTTTGATTCTCACTTAGAATCACTTGATTCTAAGTTCCATTCCTCCCTCACGTGTTTGTTGCCTCACAACCAACATATTACGTGCCCCTTTTCCTTGGTTTCCCATGATTGTATCCTCCCTTGGCTTGTAAGCTTTCACTCTTAATTTGAGTTCTAGCTTAGACCCTCGGCAGGTACATCATAGTTTTACTTGTTTCATATGCTAGAATGATTGTATTTAACAATTTAAAGGACGAATGGTTCAAGTTTTGCATTATGGTCTATAAAACGTTTTTGGAATTTCATTCCCTATTCTGTTTGTTAATGATATTTTTACATTTTTTTGGGCTACCTTTGGATCATCCTTGCCATTTGAATGTTATCTATGTCTATCCTGAGGGGACTGTGTATTCCCTTAATTCTTGCATTGTTTAAGGATAAGCAGCAGTTTAAGCATGGGGGAGTTTGATAAATGCTTTATATGTATACCTTTTTAGTGCTATTTTGTCTTATTTTTAGGAGACTTTTGCGCTTAAATGATGTTATTTATTCTCCTATTCTCAATTTATGCTTGGGTATAGTTGTTTTACGTGTTTTGCAAGCTTTTTAGCCTTTTTACCCATCATTTTCCCTGCAATGGCTATGTTTTGACCTCCCCCGCGGTCATCCATGAGCTGCCACGACTGTAGAGCAAAGAAAGCGCAAAATTCTAGATCCAGCACAGACCACGATCATCCCTGGTGGAGCCCACAGAGCGTGGTGTGCCTGTAACTATTGCCTCTTCATTTTCCCTGGGCTGTGTGGCTGAGATCAATCAAAGTCCTCTATAAATAAAGACATTCTGCAGCATTCCAAAACACACTCAACTCATTCCCAAAGCAAAGCAAAGCAAGTAGTGCACCTTAGATTAGATTTCTCTCTAATTTTGTTCCTAGTTTAGTTTTCGAGTGAGTTCTGAGTGTGAGAGAGTTTGATTCTGAAGTGGTTCCAAGCCCTTGGTGAAGGCCATCTCAATCGAGTCCCTTCTGCTTAAGATTTTGTTGATCTTTTTGGCTAGTTTATCTTTAATCATATCTGAGTAGTTTTCTTAATCTAAGAACTGAGTAGTTTTTGGAATTGTTACTGGATCATGTTTTAATTTATTCAATTGTGCTTATTTTCATGATTGGTTTAATTTCATTCTATCAAGTGTTTGATATGTTGTGAGTTGATTTTTAGCCAAAATTTGCTTGCACATTTGAAACAATCAAGTGAACATTCGAAAGATAACGTTTGGTTGTTGGACTACTTGATTAGACATAGCATAACTTCCTCACGAAAGAGAGATTTATATGTTAGGGAGGCTAGAGAGTAATCGAAAATATTGAAGTTGGATTAAGTCAAATTAGTTTGAAAGAACGAAGTTTGCTTGGTTTAGGAAAATTTGATTGATTTCGAAAGAATATATCAAGTTTCTTGATAAGATTAAGTAACCAATTAGAGAATAGCACATGTTTATTCATTCTGATCCAATTATCTTCCATAACTGAGAAAATTCCTGGACGTTTTTCTCTTATTGATTTAAGCAAGTTTATTTGTAGCGGTTAATCAAATCCACTTGAAATTGAGTTTTACTCAGCATATTCTGACAAGATGACTTTAGTCCTTGAGGAATGATATCTTTATCTATACTACGAATGCCCGGGCACTTATGGCCGTGTTGATTAATGAGCTATAATGCATAATTGGTGAGCACAATCTTCATTTTAGTGAGCCAAACGCTTGTGTTAGTGAGCATATAGCTGCCCTGTAGTGGAAGGAAATAAATTTTTTATAGTGAGCTATACTGATTATAGTGGGCTATTGTTTTTCCCGTTAGGCACAAGATTGATTGTAGTGATTATATTTGGTGAGCAGAGAACTGATTTATGATTGCTGAATACAAGCTAAATCCCATTGAGCTAAATGTATTTGTTTAATGAGCCAATGACTATATTTAGTGAGCACATAACTCATATTGGTGAGCTATTGTTTTCTCATATGTACTTAGCAACAATAAAAGTATCATCTGGAAAAACAACCATAACGTTTGTGATGAGTATAATGCAAAACTGGTGAGCGTATAATTCAATCCTAGTGAGCCAAATATTTCTTTTAGTGAGCAAAAAACTGCTCTTTAGTACAAAGCAACATATTCTTTATAGTAAGCTAAATGTATACCTTTAGTGAGCCAACGATTATGTTTAGTGAGCGCATAACTCATAACGGTGGGCTATCGTTTCTCATATGTCACCAACCAAAATTTGCATACAATGAAGTATATTCAAGAATTAAACCAAAAACTATTGTACACTTGTATCTTAATCGGAATTAACACAACATACAACTCAAAACACCAACTGAGCATTCTACCAAAAATGCAAAACAACAAATTGTAAACACCAACTATATATTCAAACTAACAATTACATTATATTTTCAGAACACGACAATATACTAATGAATGCAATCTAGTTCCAAAATCTCAAAGTTAACTCATCAAAACATAAAACCAATGCATACAACTTCCAAACCCAAAAACAAAAACAGAGATCGAAAACATGCTATCAAACCTAATGAAGAATTCGTGTCTAATGAAGATTCAACATCAATAGCGATATTAAGATCAAACCCAACCATTCAGTAATTGCTGAACACTAAAGCAATCGAAGCAACGAAGAGTAATCGAGCAGTAGGGAGAATGAATACCGCGATTTCAAAAAATTAAGCGGCATGAATTTTTTTTTTTAAAAAAAAGGGAGGAGGCTTAGTAGTTGCTGGACTAAATACCGTTGGTGGCGGGCCCTGGTGGACAATTGAGATGTCCACCCAGTTGTACATAATAAATTGCGCCTATTTGCCAGCTCTAATTATTGGGGGAAAACTGATGTGGAAACAGTGGAGTTACTTTATTGAGTATAGGTTAGCCAAATTTTAATTCTCTTTCCTCTCTCTTCTCTTCATGTTATTGCCACATAGGTTAGAGTAATTCCCACTAAGGATGGCAATGGATTGGGTCTGAATCGGGAATGCCAGGATCTAAATCCAGATTCATGTTTTGGACCTAGATCCAGATGCGATTCAAATTTACAGGATCTACAAAATTTGGATCCAGACCCGGATCCTCTGGATCTAAAGGGTCTAGCGGATCCTTAATGGGTCCTGCTACTTTGAGTCACTTTTTTTCACCTTCTTCTTTTTCTCAACAAAACAAAAGTTCATGCATAAAATTTTGTCATATAATTGACTTCTCCACCATAATACATAGCAAAATATTGAATTGTAAGTAGAAATTACTGACAGCAAAATACTAAATTTTGTAATGAATTCTAATTTGGCTTATAAATGAGTGAAATGACCTTTTTATAATCAATTCGAGAAAATTCAATAATCCAACCCTTTATACAAAATCATCTCAAGTGATTTTCTAAATTAAATAACACACCCAAGATTCATTTCTCTATCCAATTATACATAAAATAATATACTTGATGCTAGAAATAAATCAACCCATGCTTGATCACCAAAACCCTAACTTATGACCAACTTATTCTTGCATTTAAACTCATCCAAACTCAACATGAACATTACAATATCTGTTACTAATGCCAAAGATCACAAAATCAAATATAAAATAATCCAAGTCCATCACTTCAAACTTAAGCTTGCACAATCATGAGCAACCTCAACCCTTATATACTTTCTAGTTTGACTAACAATGACAACATCAAAATAACACTTGTCAAATATATCAAGATAACAAAATAAGCATAAATATTGAAACGTCAACTATTTTATCACAAAATCCCAATTAGGCTTAAGTATAGTGCTTTGATGACTTTTGCATGTTTTGAGTCCTTTTTCATTCAGCATTTACCCTAAAAAGTCAAATATATGACTCACCATGGATGCCCCTAGTGGTCATGCCCACGGAGGAAAAAGAAGTATAAAAGAACTCTGAGATAGCGGTCCCACGGACCATTCGTGGTGGTGGCTATGGCAAGCTTGAAACTGCAGTACCTCTTCATTTTCGTCAACTTGCGTGGCTGAGAATTGACGGTGACTGCTATATGGAGACATGCTCGGCTAGTTGAAGCAAAAACCCTAACCTATCTACTTTAGAAATCTCTTAAAGTTTTGTAATTTTTATCACTTTTTGCAATAAAAAGAAGATTGGAAGGAAGATTGCTTGCATTTTGAGTCTTGAAGATTGAAGAAATTACCAAGAAACTCAATTGTTGCTAAACTATTCGCTTCCCTTGTTCTTTAAACTCAGCAGATTAGTTTTGTTTGGTTGGTTTTTTTCTTGGTTGAACTATTTTGTTTGTTTTAATCATCATGAGTGAGTAGTTTCTTTAGTCTTAGGATTTGATAGCCAAATTATGAACTTGGGTCTTTAATCTGCATCAATAATATACTTATTTTGTTTGGAACGTTTTAATCTATCTTATGTTATGATTGTTGTGAGTAGTTTTAGTAAATTAACTTCCAAAATATCAAATAGTCGGATGAAGAACTGAAAGGAGAAATCCGCTATTTGATCGGTATGTATAGACTTAACATAGTTACTTTTGATAGAAAGTCATGTTGAGAGGAAATATGATAACTTAGACTCTTAATTTTAGACGAAATCAAGAACTGCTGTGAAAGAATGGTAGTATGTTTAGTCTACATAGTTCAATTCATTTTGAAAGAAAGGATTGGATATTATATGCTTCTCATCCTTTGATTCATCCAAATTAGAATAAGCATAGGCATTCTTTATTGGATCTAGTTCGTAGTTGGTGAAATAAATCCCAAGGCGGTTTTAATTGATAGAATTCTTAAGTTAGTGATAGATTAATTTATGTAGAAAGTTCCCCAAATCAACTAATACTCGCTTAGCATTTTTAAAAGGATAAACTCAATAGATTGCATTGGTCTCTGTGGGAACCATATTTTAACTAGACTACAACACCCATGTGCTTGCGAGGTTCTCAGGCATTTTTAAAAAGATTGCTATTGTTGTCTAGATTTTTCCTTGCTAAATAATAGTCACTTATCCTTTACAATGTAAATTCAAAATCATAGGGGATTTTTTAAAAATAAAAATAAAGAGATATCTTAACTTTCAAATCGATGACTTACATGTAATGAATGAATACTTTTTGTGACTAAAATTATACAAATCCCATAAATCACTTCCGTTATAGCATTTTAGGATTTTTCAAAGATTGCTATTAGTATAGTATAGATTAAATATTACATGAGTGTCAAAACATGTCATATACTATTTTGCGGCAATTCCAAGTTGATTAAAAAAAGACTAGAAATTAACATAATTAGTAAGTGAATCAACCCAAACAAAACTAAATTAATTTGTCGATGCTAGATGAGAAACACATTGAGTTTACTCTTATAATCCCGACGTTAATTGTTTAACCAAAACAATCTCTCGCCAGACTTCATCTTTTGCCCCCCACCCCAAAAAAATCCCTCTATAAATAGATAGTTAAAACAAGTGGCCTTAAAGGCGTCAAATGGAAAGGGTTTTTTTTTAAAAAAAAAATTCCTCATCAACAGATGGTTTGAGAAGGGGTTCTGAAGGAAAAAATATGGTAACATATAAAGTAAAACAACCAAAAAGTTGTGAATTCATTGTCATGTTCTTCTCACTTACAAAGTGTTTCTAGTACATGCATATTCAAGGCTCCTCACCCTAACTTGCCTACCAAGCCTCCTAGTTAAATACAAAGTAGAGAATCTAAATCATACACTAGTTAGGAAAGCAAATAATATCCTTAGAAACAACAATATCTTCCTAGAAATTAGAATCATATCTTAATATTCCCCCTCAAGTTGGAGCATAAGATCGATCATGCCTAGCTTGCCACATAAGAACTGAAATTGATGGCATCCCAAAAGTTTGGTAAACCGATCTGCAAGTTGTTATTTGTAACCAATTTAGAATAAATTAAATAAGGCAGATAGGAGTTTTTCACGCACAAAGTGACAATTTATTTTAATTTGTCTAGTCCTCTTATGAAAAACTAGATTTTTCACAATATGAACAGCTGCATGGTGACACCACTACAAGTGCACGGTTGTTGTGATATAGTTTTAATATCATTCCTACAAAGACCAAATATAATCCACTGAGTTTTGACCAATTATAAAAGGCTAAGGAAGCAAATTTTGATAGGTTATTTCAACTACCACTATTTAACTATTGGGAAATTCAATCGAATTAAAAACATCTAGGGAATTGTTTTGCCTAGTACAACGTTAGATCATTGGACTTAAATTTGCACTTTATCTATATCTGATGATTCAAAGGAGTGCAATCAAACTAAAAATTCAATCTTTTCCTTTGAAACAAACTGAATTGCCTAAACTAATCCAACTAACATTCTTTCAAATGTCATTGTTTTTAGTCTTGGTTATAGATTTTTGATTGTTAGGATTTTCTCTCAACAAACTACTCTCTTTTAAGAATCGTGAAATTAAGTTTTAACTTGTTATTCCAATAATGAGTTTCTCCTTTAGTACTTCACTTAACTACCCAGTATAAGCAAGAAAATCTGGCCAAAACTTTACTCCCAATAGTTCATTCACAAGATAGAATTCAATCATGCCAATACAAAATAAGCACAAATACTGAAAATTAAAGATCCAACATCATTACATTGGCTAACAAGTCCCTAGATTGAATAAAACTGCTCACAAATAATTGAAATTAATAGCATCTGAACAACAATTTAAGAAGAGATTGGAAGGAAAGAAAGCTTAGGAACAATGATGGTCTTCAATGATTTCCCAATCTCCAAGCCTCCAAGTGCCAATCTTCCACTTCAATTCCCTCTCTTGCTCTAAAGAAAACTTAAAATTCCTAAAACTAATGATAGAAACGAGATGAAGATGAGTGATAGATACTCTTACTCTCTCCTTTCTGTAATCGAAAAACCCTTTTAAGCATGAACTCGAACATCCTCAACCATAAGATGAAGGAAGACGAAGAAGCAAGTAGTTTAAAGCTCACCACAAACTGTGGCCTTCACCACGGAGCGTCCGTCATTGCCTTTGTCTCAAAGTTCTCTGGTTCTTCTTTCTTCTCCATGGGCATAGTGACTTAGGAGCATCCATGTGGAGTCAAAACATACTCAATTGGGATCAAAGTAAGGGCTGAAAGGTCCAAAAACCTATAAAATATAGAAAAGAACCATACCCAAGCGTAAAACAAGAATCAGAGTGTAGACTATAGCATGAAGTTCATAATTCTCCCTAAAAATGCAGCAAAATGAACCCAAAATGAAGTATACTCTAAGCATTTATCGAACTCCCCCATGCTTGAACCATTGTTTGCTCCCAAGAAACTATTAAAATCAAAACTATCATGAAGAACTTCCTTAGTAAACATAAATAGCAATATCAATGGCCTAACCAATCCAAGAAGTTGGCCCAAAAATGATTGAAAACATTACAAAACAGATAAGAGAAGGAAGCTTTCAAAATAAGAGCAAGTACCATCAGATCAAAGATTGAATCGATCACTCAAATCAACTTAAACAATCATATTGGCATGTGCAAAAGGTAAAGCTAAAAGAACCAGTAAACCCCTACTTCAGGAATGAAGCATTCATCACTAATGTGTTTAAAATATAATATAGTTCTCTCAAATCTCATTCTAAAAAATCAAATCTATCATAAGCTTGACAAGACTCTTGAATTCGCCACCACTAAAATGCAAAACATGCTAGGCAATCACGAGTACTTTGGTAGGGTTGTAACAGGGTTATGGGTAACGGTAAGAGGGGTGCAAACATGTTGCAATTTGTGGAGCTCAAAGCCAAAGACTATGAGTATAAATTATCTTTGCCCAACTTTTTAAAAAAGTACTCCTTACACCAAACACCAATACATCTCAAATACGCAATAGTGCCCCCTAGTTAATCTGCAATGCGAAAAAGTGTTGAAGTATATCTAATATGAAATCTATACCAAATTCGTGTATTATTTTGCTTCTCCTTTTTTTCAACATTCTTTTTCTTTTTTGTTGTCTCTTTTTCTCTTTTTCTCTTGCTGATTCTTTTTTTTTCCTGTTGTTGAAAGAGAAGGATTATGGCAAGGGAAATTGTGCACTTTTTAAAACTTTTTGTAACAACTCACAAAATTGAACCCAATTGGCACCAAGGGAAATACCGCATAAATCCCTTCTTATATACAAACAAACCAGACCAAACAATAATATCATCATCCAACAACTACTCCCAATCACTAATGAAACTCTATAGTCTTGGCTAAAAAGGTAAGATATGCATTTGGCCAAGGTTCATTATTATAGATTTGCATCAAGAAAAAGGTCAAGGTTCAAAGGGGGTAGCAAGGGATAAATCATACATAATAAGGGTGGCTTTTTGGTCAATGTAGCTCATAAATTCAAAGACTGCCTCAATTATATTGCCTAAACGTGCATGCTAAATGTGATCTTGAATAAGCGTCAAAGCATCTAGAGATATGAAATCTAAGAAGAGCCACACATGAAGAAGAATATGAACTAAAATGATGAATTAGTCCAATTAAGCTCAAAATCTCACGAGACAACTACCAAAGCTCAACTAGCTCATCAGATCACATGTATATTCGTGCAAAAGAATCATTGAGTAATCGAATCGCAGTCAACATAACGGAAAAAATATGAAAAACATTTTAAAAATTTATAATCAAACATTTTATTCACAAATGGGCATAATAAAAAGGGTCAAAATAAGTCAAAGAAAACTACTTAGTCTAAGACTCATCATCGAAGGATTTTATTGCTTTTTTCGTGTTTTTTTAAATTTTTTTATGCTAACCTAAAATGAAAATAAATATTTAAAATACCAAAATAAAGCTAAAACAAATAACATAAGCGTAAAAATATATCCAAAAAAGCGAAATGATCAACTAAAAATGCAAACTATTCATAACTGCATAACCTAAAACGCAAGCTACTTACCCATCCGCATTGCATAGTCACACACAACCACACCATGCTTGGACAAAGCATTTCCTCAATATAAGGACATAGGAAATAATGGGGGAGAAAAAGAAGAACTAAACAGGAGGAGAAGGGGGAGAAGAAGAAGGGTGGGGTTGAGAAATATGACAATCACGCTAAGTCTCTAAACAAGCCCTAATGTGTTAGGGGCATTGCTTTTGGGAAGCAATCATCCCATAAAGCTAATCATGCCGCTGTTGGACAAAGTCACAAAGTGCGGTGTGCTTAGTTTGAATATAAGCTTGGATGGAGGCTTAGTTCTCTTGAATCGAGTAAAGGATAGCATGTGAACCACCATAATCAGAGGAGGAGGACGGTTAGGAGGCACTAGAAGCCCTTAGGTGAGGCGAGGGAGGAGGTGGTGTGGGTTGCGTCAACTCTTCATCACCCGATAAAAAGTAAAGATTTGCCTAATTCAGTAGTGTGGTTTGGTCGACATTCGGGTGAGGCATGAGGCAGTTCCTAAGATAAATCTAACAAAAGCGCCCAGCCTCCACCTTACAAAACTTCATTTGTTCAAAAGCGGCTAAGTTCAACCGCTTGGAATCGAGAACTCTATCATCGGGGTTCGGTTCTAGTGCAACATACCTAGTAATGGGGGTAATGAGTGTTGCATAATTATATTTAGTTTTGATGATAACAAATCCAAGAGTAATATATTTGTCTAAGTAAGTGTAACATATTTGTCTAAGTAATGTTGTTCCAAACAAGCTCTCCAAACAGGGCCTACACAGTTGTTTGTAATATTCATATTAACCTGGATGCTAAACGTTGAGAACAAGTCGTAGGAACAGGTTCCAAGCTTCAGTGACACAAGATCAGCAAACAACAAATCTTGC
>NCQV01030957.1:0-20106 GCA_002740545.1 Lophocereus schottii
CATTCATTTACTAATCTATATTTTTTAATGAAAAGACCAGCCCCTGAGCAACGGAACATTTTGGAAGGGGAAAATTGAAAAAAACAAATAGGTATGAGCTTTTTTAATTTGACGAGTAAAACCTGCCAAAGCAGGCTGAAGCTGAACAGGGATTCTCTCTCCTTGTAAACCGTCCAAGAAAGTTTGAACAATGAACAGCTTCTGTGAGAAAAGACAGGCATGAAAGTAATGGTAGACTCAGCATTGGGTGTCCTTTCTCAGAGGAGGGAATCCAAGAAGCTGCTTTTCAGAGAGTTTGATTAGTTGGTTTGAGGGATGTGAAGTTGATGACAAATACTAATCAAGAGTTATTATTGATTCTGTTGGTGCACTGGAAACAAAGGTGCTCTGTCTATTTCAGAAAAATTATTTCTTCATTGTTTAATTTTTAGTAACAGTTTATGTAGCAAATAATCAGAACAATCAATGTAAAGCAATCCAAAATAGGCAGGAGGACATTCATTCAGAGATGTGTGTTTAGATCAGGTGTCCTCATATTATTTATTAACGTTTTCATGACCACGTATTTCTAAACATTCTTGAAGGTTATCAAAGACTTAGAAATGTTAGCAGAATATAAATCATTTTTTGCCTTTTTCAGGAACAGGTTCCTACAAAGTGTTAATATAACAAATTTAAGCTTAAAATGCTTCTATTTTAATATTTCTTGAAATTAAGTTTTAAAATATTAGTTTAGAAGTGACAAGAGAGGGGAAAATGAGTATGTAGTATATATTCACAGTCAACTTAAACCCTGTTTGACAAATAATCGTTAGTTGTTTGTATCAACTATTAACTGTTAGTTGTTTGAATAACTGTTTATATTAGCCGTTAGCTCTCAGTTACTTGAATAGTTATTTGTTGAAAAATTATTTGATAAATTTGGTTGTTGGGATAAAATTCTGAGATTAAAAAACTCATAAAATTAACTTTTAGATCTAAAAAAATTTCTCACCAAAAATTTAAATTAACTTTTTAGTTTAGTCAAATAACTAATTTTGATTCAAAATTTCTTTACAAAACACCCCTAAATATCATGCTTAGGTTTGCTTTAGTTATTAAAATTATCCCATCATAAAATGGGTGACGAAAATATGATGTTAGGATTTCCCTGAAGAGGGTGGCAGAAAAAGGGCCAAGAGTGGTGGCAGATTTCAGCATGTACAGTTAGCAGTCACAGATTCAGAGGGAAGGGGTTAGCCACAGCTACTTCGCCAAGCCAGCCTCCCGTAGTCTAGTCTCCTATTACCATATGCAGCCTCTGTGGGCTCTGCCTTTCAAGCTCATACCGTTATAATGTCCATTCATGGCACAGCCTTCCAAGAAATATGAACAGATTAAATTGAAGAGGGTAAGAGAGGAGATCACCTTAACCACAAAATTATGCATCAACACTACAAAATTTAGTATGAGACACCGTTACGAAGGAAAAAAGTTTTCCTCGATATTTTGGAGCAGTAGTAGACATGGATTTGTTTTGTAATATTCTGACAATCACCATTACATGGTACGATAGGATTTTTGTAAGCAATTTATATGTATTTCGCTGCTTTTTTGTGAGTCATAGTTCTAAATGGTATTTTGTTGATCTTTTTATTAACTAATTATAAAAGAACAACATTATCTTCTACTTGGATGTAAACTATAATATTATCAGCTTAATAGTTAATATGTGCATTGCATGACTTGAAAAGTTAAGCCAAAAATAATCATTTTGATCAAAAAATGACCAAATGCTAAGGGAATAAATACTTTTAAGATTGTTATACATGGCGACAGATGACTTCTAACTAGACCTCTCAAAAATTGACCCGACCAGAAAACCCGACCCGAACCCTCCCGAAAATTTTGGGTTTTAGACACGATTTTCTCGACCCGAACCCAAAAAACCTATAAATTTTTTGGTCAAATCCGACCCGAACCCGAACCTGCCCGCTCGACCCGAATATTATATATTTACTTTTTATTTTTTTAAATTTTTTCCTCTTAACAATAATAGTTTTTCATTATAATGAATTATTTAGAGAGATGTTATACAATTATTACATCCCTTCACAAATTAAACAATGGTTCCCATTTTTTCTATAAAACAACGTCATATACATTTTATAAATAGTATAATTTTAGAAAATGGTCATGAAACAACTCTAATATTAAGAAAAACAATTTAGAATTAGATAATTATTGAAAATGTGCGAGTCATGTCATTATATTCTTGATAAAATGAATATGTCTCATCGCATTTTAAATAAGATTATTCTATAATAATCTAAAATTTTGATTTTAGAATTAATAGATCATTATAATAACTTGCGCGTAGATAATATTTTTCGTTTGAATTCCTTCTAATTAGTCTCGAATCTGATACAATGTTGGGCAATGGACCAACTCATATTCGTGTTAGGATCGGCGTACTAATAAAGCATGCCTGATTAGGTGATGTTAGTTAATTAACGAAATATTAAATTATTAAACAGACTATTAATAGGTTGAACAGTGTCGACTCGTTTATATGCTTTAGATGGGCCGACCCATGAATGACCCGACCAATTATTAATATTTTAATATACAGGCCAACCCATCCAAACGTGACTCATTGTCCATCCGTTCATGAATTTCATATATCATATTGAAAAGTTTGGGTATTTTTGATATTCTTTGAAAAAATTACAATTATAATGTTTGTTCATTAAATACAGACAATTTTAAGTAATGAATATGCCAATTTTTTGATTTTGACAAAAAAAGAAATAATTCACTTAAAAGGCGCTTCAAACCCGTTGGGTTGATTTGAAACCCGTAAAACCGAAATACGCTCACCCGTATTTTACCCGAACTCGAAATACACCCGACCCGTATTCTATCCGAACCTGAATACATCCGATCCGTATTTGATCCGTCTGTCCGAATTGACAGGTCTTCTAACTAAACAAAGGCTCAGCAGATGGGTTCGAATGTTTTATGACAAGGCTATAACCATCAAGTGCGAAGGAAAATTGAGATTGTCCTGTAATCTTGACGTGGAAAAACTAGCACAAAATAGGAACCCCAACAATTAACACAATGTACAACAGCTTGAAGGATGTTATCAAAATTCATTAATCCAACATGGTGGTGTTATCTGTCTATTTTATATATAAAATTGAGCGATTTCATAAGTTTTTACCAAGTAATTTTAATTAATTTCGTTTCTTTAGCATGCATACGATGTTTTTTATTAGTACATAATCTGCAAGACCTTCCATCTTCTCCTTAATCAATTACTTAAAACTAATATCAATAAACACTAACATACAAAATAGCACAAAAATAACATGTAAAACGATTAAAAAAACAAATATAAAAGTTCCTTAACTGATAGAATAAATTTGACTAGTGAAGAAATCATCAATTAAATATTTATAATTCTAAATATTTATCATTCTAGCTGAGAAGCAAATTTGAGTCGTACAATTTAATGGCTAGCTAACCTAAGTCTTTCTTCTAATTGATCATCACTATAGTTTGATTGTGTGAAAAGGAGTGCGGACGCTCCAATGAAGAGATGTGAGAGGATTAATGTCCCAAACGATAAAAGAGGGAGGGGACGACCAAAGAAGAGTTTGGACGAGGTTATTAGAGAGGACTTGAAAGTTGTGGGGTTATCGGAGGACTTGGGTCAGGATAAGAGACTATGGAGTGATAGGATTAGGATTTTAGAACGCAGAGAGTTAGCCTCGTAGTTGGCCTCGGGGCGGCAGTAGTTTGAGTTTGGCTGCGGTTTCTTCGTATGTATTATTTTCTTGCAGGTAGTTCTTACGTCTAGAAAGAAATACTGTTTACCTTCTTCTAGTTGTTAAGGTATAGTATCTCTCTCTGCTTTGTTGCACTTATGGCCACTTAGTTACTACCGCTTGTTTTTCTTATTTTGTATCATTTCTTAACTCTTTCCCTGGACCCAGCCTTTCTCCTTAAAATATTTTCTCAAAATCTAATTTTTGTGGGTCTCTTAAAATCAGCATTTGCATGTGCAAAAATGATGGTAGAGATAAGGTTGCTTACATTTGAATCTCCTCAGACCCTGCGAGAGTAGAACCCACACTAAGAGTTGTTGTATGATTGACAATTTGCTTCTGGAGTTTTGGGCAAATCTGAACACACCTTTATGACATCAATTTCCTACAGGACTGAAACCATAAAATGGGCAACTTTTACGGGACAAGCAACCCTTCAAAAAATTTAGCAGAGTTTGGTACATGAGCACCCCAACACATACACAGCAGTAATTACCTATTGGAGCAGAATAGTACACTGGGTTGTAGTGAAATACTTAAATGTCACAATATCCAATACAGAACAATGGTGTGAGCACCATCATACGACTCTAACCTACAGAAATCTTACTTTTTTACCATCCTCTTGACATCAGTCTACATGCTAACTAGCTGGAGGGGTCAGGCTACGATCAGTCAGGCTCCTTTTATGTTACAAATCATAGATTACATATTTCTCTTTTTTTTTTCCCCTTTTTCCCCCCTTTTTCCTTTGCCCTTTTCATCATTCATATCAGAAATAGAAATTGTGCACTTTGCTGTGGCTGGATATTTTTTTTGTCCACATTTCCAGCTGCATAATAAGCATAACTTCCCTCCTCTTAATCTACTCGTACCCATTCATACCGCCCTGCCAAAGGCAAGTCATTCATGATATCATAGTTATACCTGTAAGTAACAATAAAAATCAAAGCAGATGATTAGTTCCAGAACCCATGCTAATCCAAGCAAAAGATGAAGAAGAATGGTGAAGTACTTCTCAATAAAGAGTTTCTGTTGGTGCAGTTCAAAGCCAGCAAAGAACTCCTCCATTTCTGGGGTTGTAGGAATCGCGCCCCTTTGCATATTCCGAGCTCTTTGGCTTGCTGAAGATGAACAAGTAGGCCGTGTAGTTGAACCAGGCATTCCAATTGCTTCTGAGTCCCTAATCAAGCTGCATGGCGTACTCTCACGAGTACTCCTGCATGTGCCAAGCATGTCTTTAGCCCCAGTATGTTTTTTTAAAATGCAAGCAAAGCTTAATCTTGAAACAGCAAAGAACTCCCCCCCACCCAACTAAAAAAGAGGCTTTGAGCACATAAAAAGTCATTTTCGCGCATTTTTTGACTTTATAGGCAACTCGAGTAAAATGTAAAATGCCTTACAAAACTACCAGTTATAAGTACTATGGATAAAATAGAAGACAATTAAATCTTTTCAAATTTACAGTGCAACAAGGAAAAGCTTTCAGAGGTTTAAGAATAAGATTGCCTACACCTAACAGCCAAACCCCTTAGCAAAATCCAAAGCCAGCAACAACTCACGAAATCAAATAGAATAACGCCTTCCATCTTAGGTTACGCACAGGAACCAGGGGGTCATCTTGTCACCAAATGACGTCTTTATATGCAAAGGACACAGCCTTAATGATAAAGCAGAGCACGATATCTGCAGCTAATATCATATAGGATTAACATCTTCGTATCTGTTGAAGTGTGCCCCGTGTACTTGTATCAGGGTTTTAGGCTATGGTCCACATCAATAACACCCATAATTTTGAACCAATAACACAGATGACAGAGAGTTATTGCCAACACATCCTTCTTTTTCTCATTTCAATGTCTAAACCTCACGTGTTATCTTAAGAAAACCAAGATTTTGTTCCTACATTAAAACCATTTTAGCAACATCAAAATCAATACAAATAGCTATAACTGTTCATGAATGACATATATGGGACAAATGGTGTGAACCATATAATAACGTGACATGAAAATGTAGTAGGTCCTACATACTACAGGCTACGTTCAATGTACCACCTAAAATCATTTTCCATACTTTGATTCTTCTCTTGAATCAAGTACCAGGGTTCCAGATACTCCAATACAGGTATAAAGTATAAAGACTTGAGCTTCATTTTTGCAATACACAAGCAACAATCATCATTGCCAAGTGTGGAACACCTGCCTGCCCTGGCATTGCTTGAAGAGACATAGATGTAACCAGTCAAAGATGTTATTTTCGATTAAAAATGACACAAAATTTTGATAAAACAGTCGTCTAGACCTATGTGAGATACAGGACAATACAATTTTGAGTAACATAGCACCCACATAGTCAACCATGAACAGACAATATCCGAATAAAATTATAAGCCTATGCTTTGTATGCTACCTTAATATTCATTACAGAACACACCAAACAGGAAAAGAAAAAAAAAATACATAAGTATGTTATAAATAAAAATAGCATCCTAGGTGCCAATGCAAGCAACAGTCACGGACCACAAAGGTAACAGAAGACTATCGTTAAACCAACTGTAGATGGTACAATATCAGCCGACGCCTGGGGGCATTCAATGAACAGCAACAGCCTAAAGCACAAGGATTTTCATAGAGAGGAGGTGCCTTTCTCTTCTTTTTCCTTTTTTTTTGTGGTCTTTTCTTTTTTAGGGGGGATGCTACTTGCCATCCCCGAAGTTCTTGACCAAGAAAACACACACAGAAAGAGACTGCTCCAAGAACCCACATTTCTAGTTCAGGTTCCGTAAATAACGTAATAGCCAAAATCTTAAAAATGAGAAGAAGATTCACAAATATGCATATACCATGCCTATACGCTAAAGAACTAGTCCAAAATTCATAGCTCATATCTCTTGAGGTAAAATTCCTGCTCGCTTGCAAAAATCATCATTTTTTTCTTCTAACTTCAAAGAGGCTTCAAGATGCTTCATTTGTCAAGGGAGAGAAAATCAAAATGACAAATGAAAATACAGCCTTTACCACAAATTTGGAAGGGAACATACACACCTAAAAAAAAATCGTAATCTTCCTCAAAAGATCACAATTTTTAATAATTTAAATCGCCACCAACCATACCCTCGCCCCCCCCCAAAAAAAAAAAAGAAAGAAGAGAGGGATAGAGGTGAAACCCAAAATTTGCTACTTTTTTCAGTTCTTTCCTGAGGGAAAAGAGGCCCTATCAAAGGGGAAACTTTTGGTGGATTCCAATAAGCCAAAAAATAAACCCTTTCAAAGGAGAACAAAATAGACAAGTGTCATACATGAACTAGCAGTGTTGTTTTCAGTATTCATCTTTTGAGAAAAGGAGGGGGGGGGGCATTATCAACAAGACAAGTAAAAGCACTCCATGTAAAGCCCCAAAATCTACTCTCATCAAAGACGACCAAACAGTCACAGACTTACAAAAGCTCCATAGTCCAAATAAGCATACAAGGAAACAAATTCCCCCAAAAAAACACTCAAAACTTTAAAAAATTAAAAAAGAACAAAATTCCATAAAATTCCTTGTAAATGAGAAAACCATCACATAAATTTGGGAAAAAATATAGGCATAGAAGGGAAAAATCGAACCTTTCTCTGGCATCAAACTCCAAAGTGTTCTCGCCGAACGAGGGTTCAAGACCCACATCATGAAACTCCTCTGCTTGACCATGATGACACCGACCCACGTTGTCAAAATGACCAAAACGGCCCTCGGACACCGACCCACGAGAGCCCGAGTTAAGTGAGTCGACTCGGACATTGGAATTGGCGATACCCTGCTTAGGAAAGCCCTGTTTGGAAGAAGGGTACTGCTTAGGAGGGGGAGGCTGAAAGGGAGGCTTCTCAAGGCGGCGGCTTCGAAGCTGAAGGTAAGAAAGTTCCGGGTTGGGTTGGAGCGCGAGGGTTCTAGCCCGAGTTCTAACACCCAAAGCGGCTGATTGTGGGAGTTCCATCACTGCTACATCCCCTGTTATCTTCCCCTTCTTCATGTATTTCCCCATTTCGATTTTGATTTTCCCTCTTTCTTTCTGGCCACTACAATTTCATCAAATTTGAATCGGAGAAGAGAGAGAGAGAGAGAGAGAGTTTGATAGAGAGAAAGGGCGGGATGAAGAGGGATTTGTAATTGAGAAAACGAGTGGAGAGAGAACGAGGAGGAACTGAATAAGAGAAAAGGTTAGGGTTTGGGCTTTCAACGCAGAGAGAAAAGGGGGGGGATTACGGGGAAAAGGCGGCACACTGCGCGCCACATAATATTTTTTATTTTTTTATTATTTGTCACGGCGTGTTGGTCATGTTAACGAAAACGGGACGGTGAGTATCCACGTACCTCGCACGTGATTTGTTGTAAATAGAAGGATAAGGTCCCGTTCTTTTCTGCATTTGAGAAGGTTTAGCTTACAGCCTATTGCATCTTATTGCATTTCCTTACATATTTATCTTGTTAAATCTCCTTATATGTTACTTTTAAAGTTCCACTTACAATCGATTTTATTCTCGTATTTACATAAAAATATGTATACATTTTTATATATTATTGATATAAAAATCTTACAGCTTTTTCATAAATATAATATTTGTATAAATTTTAAAAAATTTAACAATTTAAATTAATATTTGAGCATTGACATGAATTATATATGCCATTATAGAGAAAATAAGTCAACATATTGTAAAATTATAATACAAAAATTGCATTTATGTTTGAGTTTTGGCGTTAATCATGTATGAAAATAGTTAAACTATAGGTAATGAAAGTATTTTAGTTATTTCACCAATAAATTTATCTATGATAACTTGATTGCTATCGTCGTACAATTAAACATTAGATTGAATTTAATTCCAAAATGTTTAATTCAAATAGGGTTTTATTTTTAGGGTTCTGTTCAATTTTGTGGAGAAAATTTATTTTTTAAACAAATTTACTTATAGGGAGTTAAAACTAATGTTAATACCAAAACCACCTCAAGTGCGAAACTTATTTGGTTTTACATGTTTATCAGCTTGAATGTATCTTATTGATATTTAATTGACTTATTTAAGGGTTTATTTTCATTAATCCTTTTATTACAATATTATTTTTTATTATCCAAAATGAACTATAGAAAAATAAATTTTGTGTAATGTTAAAATATAATTTGTTTAGTGATGTTATAAAATTTATTTCATAAGTATTAGTTTTACACGTAATTTATTTTGATGAAATATTTTTTTCGTAATTCATATATTAAAGACCAATAATTATACATATATTTCTAAAAATTATACTGTATAACTTTTTAATAACTCAGCAACTCTTTCCATCTATCCTTACAACTTCCTACAGCTCCTTATAGCTTATTACAACTCCTTCTAGCTCTTGCTATCTTCTTACAGCTCCGTACATCTTTTTAAATTTCCTTATATTTCCTTACAGTTTACAGTTGCTTCTTATCGTGAGAAAGAATAAACCTAATTCATTAATTTGTACTTCAGTTTTGGGGTGAACACAATTTTTGAGTATCCTATAATCAGTCCAAAAAATGAGAAATTAGTTTAACTGGCTTTGATTCTTAAGAAAATATATATTTGGAATGGGAACCGATTTAGAAGAAAGGCAAGACAATAACATTTTTGTATTTTCTTACCTTTTTTTGCTTCTTTTTCTTTTCGATATTCTTCTTTTATATGGAGATGAATCTCTAGAGCACTGAATTTAACCCCATCTCAGTGTATATACAACTATGCATGAGTTAAAATGTTGGCTCACAAGTAGGGATCTACTTCCTCCATATAACCATGAGTTAATTTTTTAGCTCTAAAATTTTTTCTCTCCACAATGCAAGGTTTGCAACTTTGACTCATCAAATAAAATAATACTTATGAACCTACTCTATAATACACAATTTCCTTTTTAAGATTCACGAAAAAAGAAAAACCAATTAAAATTATAAAACAAAACCAAAAAAAAAGCAAGGGAAAAAGGTGCAAGCCAGCTCAGGGCCGAGGCTAGGCTCGCGAGCTGCTCGTCCACTGCACGTGGCGCAAGCTGTCAGCGCAATTCCCACGATGAACGAGCTGATCACTGCTTATACTCTTAATTTATTTCCTATCGCTAATCGAAAGATGAATCATCGTATATTACAAGTTATAACCAAGACAAAAATACATACTTATTGAAAGAACTTTATGTTTTCATTATTTTGCAAAAAGAATTTAAAATTAATTTACCAGGTGCTAGAGTTTTCAAATTTTAAGCATGAATGGTACCCTGAAATCATAACTAAAACTAGTTCCAAAATGTTAGGAACCAGTTTCACCAGTTTTATTTCTAATTCTCCATTTCCCAGATATGTACCTGGAACCACTCACCTCTCTTTTACATTCTTTTCATATTGCATACATGATATATCTTCTATTTGATTGTGCAGTACGATTTCAAGTTAAAATCAAATTAAAGCATAATAGTTTGGTAAATTTTCTACCCAAACTAAAGTAAATCATATTAGGTTAGTTTTTTTCTGATTAATTAAGAAGCCAATAGGCTGAGTTTGGGTTACAATAAAATAATAATAATTAAAAAAATAATGACCAAGGTCACAAAACCACAATTGATCAAAGTCAAGAAACATCAACTGGGCCTTTATCCACCTCACTCTATTTCAATGTGTGATCAACTATGACCACTTTAGTAATTGTTTATCTTCTACCAGCTTCATTAAAAGACATGAGACTTGAGAACACCAAAAGTGAAGTCAATTGATCATATTAGGTTAGTTTAAACTATCCAATTTACCATCTACATTTTTTTAAATCGTAACTGCAATAATGAAATTTTCATTAAAATTTTGAAACTAGAAGATATATAAAATTACATTTTACATTTATTACGGTAGATATATAATAAAAAGTACATCTTTTACAAAAATATATGAATAGTATTGTCATGTTCTTATATGAGGAGAAATACAGCTCCACTAAATCTATAAAATTCCGGTTCTAAATTTGGTCCAATTTAAAATTTTGAAAATCAAATTGAATCATTAAATAGTAATGATAGAATCCAACTACATAAAAAATTTTGGTATGATTTTGTTTAAAGTCTAAACCATATGTATTTTTGAACACCCCTAACACACACACACACACACACACACACATATGTTATGCTCAAGTAGTCTAGCAAGTTAACAACCTCAATCATACTTAGACACAATATCTAATTGACACAATCTGAGAAACACAGGTTACTTAAAAACACAGATGATACTGAAGCATAGATGAAAGGTTTCATAAAGTGGGTTGAATTTGAATATATAATTTGTTTGCATTTTGTTGGCTTTATATTGAGCATATTGAAAAGAACATTTAAAATGCGTATAAGTCTAACGAAGAAGTAGCATACATAAGATGAACAAAAAGTACATGTGAGGTTGATGATAACATTAGTATTTAACAAGTAAGCATACAAGAATGGGGAAAAAAATGGAAGACAGGATTTTGTGTTTTATGTGCATGACAATAAGGTCTTGATTAAGTCAAAGGGCCAAGACATGTGGCCCTTAGACTAGCTTTGTCGTAACATGTACAACGGCGTTAAGTTAAGAAAGTGTAAGTTAGTTGAATTGGTAAGTTTTGGGGAGTTATTATCTGAGTATAAATCCTACATATATTGACATTTGCCCAAAAAATAGGAGAAAAATTACAGTTTGAAAGATGATAATTGTAGAAACGAGGATGCTATGTTTATATCACATGTGATGTGGTCATACTTATGTTGGAGTAATGGCACTCCAAAAGGGTGTTCACTTACTTATTTTTTCTATCTCTTTTGCTGTCCCACATGAAACTTTTGGAGTGGTTTGAAAAGTTTATATATCCCACTCTCCTTGCACTTGTTGAATAACTAGAAGTAATGTTTTAAGAGGGTTGAGGGGACTTGGGCTACCACATGCGCGCGCCCCGCCGCCTGCCTATCTAGTCTGGGCTAGGCGGGCCACGGGATGTGGGCCTTACTAACTATAATTTTTGGAGGAATTCTCATTGGACTGATTGCATATGAGCTGTCGTAATCGTAATGGCTAGTTGATTGAGTCTTCCTCTATCTCTGTCTCAATCAGCATGATTCTCTCCACCATTACTGCTTCAGTTACATGATTCTCTCCCTCTCCTGCTTTTCCACCCCCTTTTTCCTCCTCTAATTATGGCTATTCAACAACTCCCTTGCTTCATCATACCACTATATAAAGAGCTCTTCTATAGCTCTAAAGAACATAGAAACACAGAAAATCTTCTCTTCTGCTTCTCTTCCTGGGCAATAGACTGCTATACTCTATAGCTTCTCCTTCGAGTGCACGAGTGAGAAGCTCGTTGTGTTAAACCATGGGGAGCTTTTGTAGCTTATCGATTGGCACTTGAGTTGGGCGAATTTAGCTTTCAGGTCAGTGGTCTCATCCATGACACAATTTTCTCTTTATCCTCAGAGCAGCCATTACACCAATTATTCCAACAATCTGAAAGCTAAATTACGATGGCTGCAACCCCAAAAACTTTCCCTGAACTATACAAAATTAAGCCCCTTGATGGAACCAACTACAAACGCTGGTCCTAGAAACTGCTCATCTATTTCGAGCAATTGGAGATTGACTATGTTCTCAATATGGATCTTCCGGATGACAGCAATACTTCCACTGACACTGAACCGTCTACTCCTGCTGTCCTGAAAACACCCTTTATCCTATTTGATGATGCCACCAAAAGAAAACTCGAAAAGGACAACAAACTGGCTAGGAGTTACCTACTGAACAATATGTCCAACCCACTATTTGACCTATTTGTCAATTTCAAATCTGCCAAGACAATATGGACCAAATTGGATGCAAAATATGGCTTAGACGACGCTGGAATGAAAAAAATATATCGTCGGCAAGTGGCTGTAGTTCCAGATTGTGGACAACAAACCAATCATGGAACAAGTTCATACCTACGAGAATCTATGTGATGAGGTTCTGGCTGAAGGAATGAAGATGTGTGAAATTCTTTAAGCTAACGTATTGATTGAGAAGTTTCACCATCTTGGAGTGATTACAGAAACCATCTCCAGTATAAGAAGAAGGATCTCACATTGCAGGAACTAATCTTCCAAATGCGGACTGAAGAGGCAAACCAGTTGAAAGATAATATGTCTTCTCTTTCGATAAATTCTGTTAATTCTAACCTGGTTGAATATGTTGTGCTAACGAACAAAGACAGGTTCAAAGGCAAAGGGAAGCAATTCCAGAAGCCAAATTTCAGAAACCAGGATGCTGCCAACAAGAAAATTCAGAAGCCCAAGGTAGTGCGTTATATGTGCGGCAAACCCGGAGATAAGGCCTATCAATGCAATCAGCGAAAAGGGTCAAGTCAAGTCAAACAGAAGTCCTTAACACCTACTGCCAACATTGCTAAAATCGAGAACAATGAGACAATATGTGCAGTCACTATCTTGGAGACGAATCTGGTGTCCAACCTGGCAAAATGGATTATGGATTATGGAGCTTCAAGACACTTCTACGCCAACAAAGAGCTCATGATCAATTTTGAAGAAGTTGCTTATGGACAATGTGTCTACATGGGCAACTTATCTACAACCGCTGTTGAGGGTAAAGAGAAGGTTTTACTTAAGTTTACTTCTAGAAAACTGTTGCCTTTAAGTAATGTCTTATTTGTCCCTTCCCTTCGTAAAAATTTAGTTTCTAGTACCCTTCTTGATATTACTGGATTGAAAATTATGTAAGAAGCTGGTAAAGTTGTTATCATGCGAAATGGAGACTTTGTTGGAAAGGGTTATCGTAGTGGGGGATGACTTGTTCTATATGCTGCTGCATAAGTTAATAATAAAACTGCTGCCAATTCTGTTTATATTGCTGAGTCTATTGACTTATGGCATGGTAGGCTTGGACAGGTTAATTTTGCTCATTGAAAAGGCTTAGAAACCTGCAATTAAGTCCAAATGTGAATACTAAAAACTGTTCTAAGTGTTCAGTCTATGTTGATGCAAAATTTGCCAAGAAACCGTTTAAACCAGTAATCACCAGAAAAACAGATTTGTTGGAACTTGTGCATTCAGACTTAGCAGACTTTAAGAACACAATGAGTAAGGGTGGAAAGAAATGGTATATCACTTTTGTTGATGACTAGTCTAGGTATACTAAGGTTTATCTCCTCAAGTCTAAAGATGAGGCCAAGGAAATGCTCTTAAAGTACAAAGCTAAAGTTGAAAACCAGTTAAACTGAAAAATCAAGAGACTTAGGTCAGACAGAGGTGGAGAATATGACACCAATTCCTTGACTGATTTTTGTGAGAAAAATGGGATAATACACGAAACTAGTGCCCCCTACACGCCTCAGCAAAATGGTGTTGCTGAACGGAAAAACCGCACCCTTAAAGGCATAATGAATGCCATGCTTGTAAGTTCTGGATTATCTGATAATATGTGGGGGGGAAGCTGTCTTGACTACCTATTTTATACTCAATAGAGTTCCCTATAAGAAGTTAGATCTGACCCCATTTGAGTTATGAAAAGGATATGCCCCTAACCTGAATTATCTGAAAGTATGGGGGTGCTTGGCCAAAGTTGCTTAACCTAGTGATAAACGTTCGAACATTGGCCCCAAGACCTTTGATACTATTTTCATTGGTTGTGCTTAAAACAGTGTTGCATATAGATTTATGTCATCATCTGATTTCTCTATTTCTGAGTATAGGGATGCTGCATTTTTTGAGCATGTTTTCCCTTTGAAAAAGGGTGCACCTCATATTGTGTCTAATATCGTACCTGAACGTGTGAACTTGCCTACCTCTAACTCTAGTGCTAGAGACTTAGCAACTGAACCTAGAAGAAGCAAGAGACAGAGGACTGAAACTAGTTTTGGCCCTAATTTCATCACTTCCTTTTTAGTAGAAGTCCTTGAGAGCTTTAATGTTGATGCATTAACCGATGAGTTTGTGTCTCTGTTCTTGCTTAAGGAAGATCCTAAAACCTACCAAGAGGCTATGAGGTCTATAGATGCTACCTTTTGGAAAGAAGCCATTAAGAGTAAAATAGATTCCCTTGAGTCAAACAAAACTAGGGAGCTAATCGACTAGCCGGAGGGATATAGGCCTATTAGTAGTAAATGGATCTTCAAAAAGAAACTTAAGACGGATGGCTCTATTGAAAGGTACAAAGCTAGATTAGTTATTAGAGGTTTTGATCAAAAGAAGAGAATTGATTTCTTTGATACATATTCCCCTGTGACTAAAATTACAACAATCAGAACTCTAGTTGCTTTAGCTGCCATTCATGATCTTGTTGTGCATCATATGGATATTAAAACAGTTTTTCTCAATGATGACTTAGAAGAAGAGATTTATATGTCATAGCTCGAGGGGTGTAAGGTTCCCAATCAAGAGAACAAGGTATGAAAACTGAGAAAATCTCTTTATGGTTTAAACCAATCCCCCAAACAGTGGTACGAAAGTACTTATATGTGGATGATATGCTGATTTTTGGTGCCAACTTGTTTGTTATTAATGAGACTGAAAGACTTTTGTCTTCTCTCTTTGAAATGGAAGACTTAGGAGAAGTAGATGTGATCTTGGGAATTAAACTTAGAAAAATCAAGAATGGTTTTTCCTTCTGTTAGTCTCATTACATTTAAAAAAATGTTGAAAAGGTTTAAATCTTTTGATGTAGTACCTGTGAGAACTCCCTATGACTGTAGCCTACATCTTAAGAAGAACAGAGGAGCTAGTGTGTCTCAAGTCGAATATGCAAAAATAATAGGCAGTCTGATATTTCTCATGAACTGCACTCATCCTGACATTGCATATTCCATTAGTAGATTGAGCATATATACTCACAACCTTGCTAACAAACATTCGGATGCACTTCATCGTTTGTTGAGATACCTTCGAGGTACTGTGGATTGGTGTTTACATTTTTGTAATTTTTCTGCTGTACTAGAAGGTTTTTGTGACGCAAATTGGGTTACTGATAACAATGAGGTGAGTTCTACTAGTGGCTATGTCTTTGCATTGGGAAGAGAAGTTATTTCATAGAAGTCTACAAAATAAACATGTATAGCTCGCTCAACCATGTAATCTGAATTTACTGCTCTTGAGTTGGCAGGTCAAGAAGCAGAATGGCTTAAGAGTTTCCTGACAAACATACCATTGTGGGGGAAACAATCAACACCTATTTCCTTACATTGTGACTCGCAAGCAGTAATTGGAGTTGCACAAAACAGTGTCTATAACGGAAAAAAGAGACATCCATATTAGACATGGTTCGGTAAAGCAATTGGTGAAGCATGGTGTTATCTCCTTGGAGTATGTGAGATCCGAGAAGAACTTAGCAGACCCTCTCATAAAGGGAATGCCAAGAAGAATAGTTCTCGAATCATCGAGGGGAATGGGGCTAAAGCCCATGGAATGAAGAGGTATGGTGGATACCCATTTGTGGTCAAATGAAGTCATACTAATCTTCTAATTGTATTACTGCCCATCCCTATGACGTGTGGTAGTGCTTGTGCCATAGAGAAGTACATTAAATGAATTCATAGCCTATTATGGTGGTGCTATGGAGAAGCACTTGATGGATTCATCATCACTCTATAAGAGGTTGAGCTAACATATGCTCTTAATAATTTCAAGCTATGATATGATGGTCTAAGTAGAGATAGACTGATAGAATTTCCTAAGTAAGTGTGAAGGTCTGGCCGCCTTCTATGAGAGACTAGGGCTGTCTCTCTAAAGCACTTATGAGACCCGAGGTATGCGCATGGGCTTAAAAGTGCAAGTGATTATCGCGGAGTATACATCTTTTAGGGTTGATATGTGTCGAGAAAGCCTCATTCAAAGTCTAACATGTTCAAGGTTAAGTTCATTTGTCAGACTTAGATGTTGCCTCTCTTCACTACGTATCAATTCAATTGAAAGACATTGATACTTAAGTATCCGACCCTTCTTGCCCAAGAAATCTTTCTCACTCATCTTTTTCTTTTGTGTGCCATTAGTGGGGGATTATTGGAGTAATGGCACCCCAAAAGGGTGTTCACTTACTTATTTTTTCTATATCTTTTGTTATCCCACATGGAACTTTTGGGAATGGTTTGAAGAGTTTATATATCCCACTCTCCTTGCGCTTGTTAAATAACTAGAAGCCATGTTTTAAGGGGGTTGAGGGACTTGGACTGCCACCCGCATGCGCATTGACGTTCGCCCGTCCAGTCCGGGTTGGGCGGGCCGCGGGCTATGGGCTGTGGGCATTACTAACTATAATTTTTGGAGGAATTCTCATTGGATTGATTGCGTATGAGCTGTCGTAATCGTAACAGCTAGTTGACTGAGTCTTCCTCTATCTTTGCCTCAATCAACATGATTTTCTCCACCATTACTGCTTCAGTTACATGATTCTCTCCCTCTCCTGCTTTTCCGCCCCCTTTTTCCTTCGCTAATTATGGCTATTCAATAGCTCCCTTGCTTCATCAGACCACTATATAAAGAGTTCTTCTGCAGCTCTAAAGGATATAGAAACACAGAAAATCTTCTCTCCTCTTTTCTTTCTTCTTCTCTTCCTGGGCAAAAGACTGCTATACTCCTTAGCTTCTCCCTCGACAGCACGAGTGAGAAGCTCGTTATATTAAACCTTAGGGAACTTTTTCGCCTTATCGATTTGCACCTGAGTCGGGCGAATTTAGCTTTCAGATCAGTGGTCTCATCCACAACACAGTTTTTCCTCTGTCCACATAGCATCCATTACACCAATTATTCCAACAACTTATAAGTTGAATAAAATATGAAATGAATGATAAAAGATAAAGTGAGATCCAGAGTGGAACATATTGAGAATAAGATGCAAAAATCGAGACTTGCTTATATGTTTTAGACACTTGAAGGTAAAGTTGCTATATACATTGGTTCCAAGAAGCGAAAGGATTGATATTTTGAACTAAAACACTAGAGAGGGAGGGAGCATGAGCGGGTTAGATTGGATTTAACTCTTTTAATATTTCGAAAGATATAACTTTAAAATAGGAGTTTATGAAGCTTTATGATTGATATAATCGACTAATTAGATGAATAATAACCTACACATGTTTGGTCCTTTTCTGTTCTTAGTATCCTAATATTACCATGCTACTTGCTATAGATTATTGTGCTGCTTTCCTTATGGTCAAACTAGTGACTACTGCAATTGAATTGAGGTTTTCATTGCTTGTGTAATAGTTTAATAGTTAACCTTACTGTCTATTTGGATTGAGGGGAGAGTAGGAGAATGGAGGGAAATGAAGATTAATAAATACTTATTTTCCTTATTTGGGAATATTAAATGAGGGAGGAGGGAGGGGAACAAACAGTTCACCCTTATTCCCCCCTTCTCTTCATTTTATTTACCCTCAGAATGAGGAGGAAAGGAGGCTCGGAGACGGAAAGATTTTTAATAGTTCTCCCCTCTTCCCCTCCATCCCCTCTTGCAACATATCCAAACAAGGTGAGTACAAATCACCTTCATTTCCTTCTCTTCCCCTCCATTACCAATTCCCCTCTCTTCCCATTCTCTATCTCAATCCAAATGATGTGTTACTCTTACTAGTAATTATTAGTTGTATTATTTGCTACTTGCAAATGTTATCTTTACCCTTACCTTACACCTTTGGGTTTTTTTCCCCCCAAAAAAGAAGGAAGAAGACGGATACATTATTATTCTAATTCATTGTCATCCCATCCTTGAAAAACTCATATGTTTTCAGAAATTACAATTGTGATGGATTGGGTTCTGTTTTACATATCAAATTCCTCACTTGGTTTTCCTTTCTTAAAGTTAAAGTTGCATGTTGTTCTATAAGATGTGTAACAGAACACAACAATTGACTTTATATTTTACATTAACTGTCCATTTTTTTTTGGTTTATTATTGAATTGATCAAATTTGATTACAAAAGCTTGAATAATATTATCACATGAAAATTGTTTACTAGCTAAATGAATTATAAATGTTCACCCTACAAAAAAATTTTAAAAAAAAGAATCATAAGAGTTAGTCTAAGCTTATGTTAGTCATATAAGATTTATCATTAGCATAGTCTAGAATGACTAGATGAACTGATACCCCCCCTCTTTTTCTATTGTAAGATGAATTGCGTAAATTTTACTTTACTATCTTTGCACTTCTGCAAATTTGCATGAATATTTAATGCTAGAACTCTTTTCATTATTATATACTAGTTTGTGCCTGTACTTTTACATGGGTGCTTAATTTTAAAAAGCAACCTATGAAAAGAAGATAGTTTCATAAAAGAGAAGTCTGAACTTTTTTTTGGGGAAAAAACACAAAATAGTTACCAAAAAAAGATAAAAAATTTCATTAAATGGTTAATTAAGTGGGCATTCTGTATACAAAAATCTATACATTGTTTGGACTTTATTTTTTCAATCTTAATTAATTCTAAATCTTATAATCAATAACTTATACCTTGAACCATATATTTTTTTCCCTTTTCGTCTGCATCAAATTAAAAAAAACATTTCTTATTAAGATTATATCAAACTGATCATCTCCTTTTTTTCTTAATGAAGTAATTGAGTTGATAGCCTTTTTGATAGAAATTGAGTTGAGAACTATAAGAAAAGAAGTATATATTGATTTTAGAAACACAAAATCATAATATGAGTGAAAATTGAGTGGATAACCTTTTTTTTCCTATCTAGTGCTTTCACTTTAGCTGTCTCATCTGATTATTTTCACCGTTGTATACACAAATTGAGTAGTATTCGCTGAATAATTTGTATATACAAATTATGTAGTCTTCCAACAAAAAAAAAAAGAAAGTTATGTAGTCTTCGTATCCTTTTTCAATTGTCATGCAACCACAGTATCCCACAAATTTCATAGTCACGTCTTCTCCTGTTTTTAGAAGAACAATATCTCATCCCATAGCTTGTTTTTTTAAAAGATTGCAAGTTGTGTGAGAACGATGAACAAAATTACGTAAAAAAATTTGTGAATACAACCAAAAAAATGGAGTCCGGTAATTATGTAATGCCCTGACCTCTCTCGGTCGCGGATCTTACCAGTAACGGTTTCAAGGATCGTCGACTAACCCCACAAATCACCACAAGTCTTTCCGGCATGCTTCGTCCTCGCTCACACGCAGCCTAGGAAACTTCCCAGGAGGTCATTCATCCCAAGATTGCTCCGCATCAAGCACGCTTAACTGTGAAGTTCTTAAGAGTGGGGCGTCCAAAAAGAAAGGTGCATCTTTGATGA